>CAIGRT010104573.1:0-14391 GCA_903798405.1 Fraxinus platypoda | reverse complement strand
TCCTTTGTATAATATAAGTTAAGGTTGAGAAATTTTTGAATACCAATTTGATCCTTGCATATTTAGCTGTATACCCAATATACCCTCATTTGGTTTACAAAAAGAGAGTTAATTACCCCAATAGTCACTGAACTTTACCGAAAGTTTCCGCCAAGTCATTGAACTTTAAAAATTACGTAGTTAGTCACTTAACTTTCGAAACTACAACCCCATCCATCACTGAACTTTAAAAATCACTCCATTCATCATTGAACTTTGCAAAAGATTTCTACGGAGTCACTGAACTTTGCAAAAGTTTCTCAGATGGTTACCGATTCAGTGACCATATGAGAAACTTTTTGCAAAATTCAGTGATGAATGTGATGATTTTTAAAATTAAGTGATGGATGAGGTTGCACTTTCGAAAATTTAGTGACTAACAACGTAGTTTTTAGAGTTCAGTGACCTGGTGNTGGTCACCGATTCAGTGATCATATGGGAAACTTTTTGCAAAATTCAGTGATGAATGTGATATTTTTAAAGTTAAGTGATGGATGAGATTGCACTTTCGAAAATTCAGTGACTAACAACGTAGTTTTTAAAGTTCAGTGACCTGGTGGAAACTTTCGGTAAAGTTCAGTGACTATTGGGGTAATTAACCCTCAAAAAGAAAAACATACAAAAAATTAAATAAAATCAAAAGGTTGCATTGATATGTTTACATTGCCACTAAAATATTAAATACCGATTTTACCCTTATATATTTAGCGATATGTCCAATATACCCTTATTTAATTTTAGTTTTGTTAATAATTAATTAATAATATTAATTCAATTTATTTAACATAAAATTAAATTTTTTTTTCTATTTGTCAATAATTCTCTAAGTTAAATATTTTAAATATTACATTAATTTTTATTAACAACATTAATTCAATGTATATATATTAAGGTATATGTCCAATATACACTTATTTGATTTTAATTTTGCTAATAATTAATTAACAACATTAATTCAATTTATTCCACATGAAATTTAAAAACTCATTTTCTTTTCCATCCGTCAATAATTTCCCAAAGCATTCATTTTATTTTTATTTTTTTCTTTATATAACATTATGAAGTTATTAATTTCACAATATTCAGTTACATCCATTCAATATAAAACAATGGTTATTTCATAAAAGAAAAATTACAAAAAAAAAAATAAAATTTGAAAGGTGCATTAATAGGTTCACCTTGGCACTAAAATTTATCTACAATAATTAAAAATGAAGCATTGAGAAGAAACTTTTGAATACTAATTTTACCCTTTTTTTACTTTTGACAACAATGCCATTAATTATGAATGTACCATATTGGTTAGTAGTTAATAATTATATTAGAACTCCAAAAATTAATTATAATTTAGCTTCATGTAGTCTCCATGAAGTATAAAAAGACACTTCAAGAAAAATGATATTATACAACTAATGTTTCAACGACCAAATCAATCTAGTCATTTAAAACTATTTTCAACTACTAAATTATAAGTTTGGTGGTAGAAAATGAATGATGAACAATCGAATTTTAAATTAGTCGGAAACATCTTATAACGACCAAAAAAATAGTTGTTAATTCTATATTTTCTACGACCAAACTAAAATTGGTCGTTGTGAGTGAGTGCCAAATAAAAAATTCCAGCCAAAATACGTATTCATATTCCATGACAACATAAACAGTTGTCAGAAACACGAATAATATAGTAAATATTCAACGGCGGCAATGTCTGGTCGTTAATATAGTAAAACAACAGCTAATTTTATCTCATTGTTGAAACAAAATGAAAATTCGACATTCAACGACTATCATTAGTAGTCGTTAAATGTGACATTCAATGATAGATTATTTTTAGTCGTTGAAAATTTATGACAACGCGGTTACTAATTCTAATTTTGTGCCAAAATAGTTTTTGACATTCAACGGCTAGTACTACGTAGTCGTCAAAGGTGACATTCAACGACCAATTATTTTTAGTCGGTCATTGAAAGTTTATGACAACCTGGTTAACAACTCTAATTTGGCGCTAAAATAGAAAAAAATTATAAATTCTATTATTTTATTTGTAGTACTTAAAATTATATGTTAATCAAATTAAGTTTTAATCACTTAAAAATCAAAGTTCATTTATATAATCATATTCTATAATTATAATAGAATAGTTAGAAATCAAAATTCCATTTGAAATTGTAAAAGATAACATTTAAAGGTGAAGCAGATGTGATTGTTATCAATCTAAAAGTCCCTAATAATTAGGAATTATTTGTCTTAACATATTTGTAACCTCCATCCACACGTCTCCCTTAGAAATAAATCTGTAACAGTTTCAGATTTATTTAAAAATTATTTTTTTTCTGCATAAAATATTGAAGAGGAGAATTTTTTTCGGAAGTAGTTGATTAATAATTAATGCGCTATAGTCGACTTTTACTAAGACTTAAGGTATTTCTTCTTTAGAGAAAAATATGTTATTAGGATAATTTTTTTTTTTAATTTTCGGTCATTGAATTGGTTTTGTTACTAAAATAATTAAACTTCAAAAGATATTTTATTAAATTATGGTTTTTTATGGGTTGTAAGCCTATTAAAAAAATTTTTAAAACTACTTTGATTGTTCAATTGAATTTTTTTTTCAAAAGAATTTAATTTTTCTAATATTAAATAAATTAAATCAATAAAATTTCATTTTTAATCGAATCTCTTTCTCAATGAACTTGAGATTGACTAATGAATCAATGAAAAAAATGTTTTTTTTTAAAAAATTTTTCATCCCTAAATTTTTTTGTTAAAATGAATAAAATAAAATAATATTCTAACGATCGAAGCTCATATTATATGAACCAACCACGTAGTGTATTACCGAGATATACTATTATTTTAATCTCAATTATATGAAAAAAAAAAAATTGATCTGTAAGCATTTGAAATCTAAATGCCTTGGTTTGTGTTTCAGTTTCAGTTTCAGTTTTGAGTTCATTTCCAATTTTATGTTTTGAGGGTTTGTTTTAAGATTACTAAAAGCGTGTTTGGTTTGTCATTTTAAAAAAAATATTTCTTGAAAAAAAAAATCTAGAAAAGATATTTAGTTTGAAATTTGATGATTCAATAAAATTTGCACTATTTATATTAATATATTATTAAGTAATATATACATTTTAAAATATTTTTTTCTCGCTACAAAAGTAAAATAAAAATAAAAATAAATAATAAATTGAGTTCAAAATAAAGAAAATAAAAATAAAAATTTAAGAGGAAATAATTTCTATGCATCAATGCTTTGTAATGACCATTAACTAAGCTCAAGTGCAAACAATGTCTACTATTGAAATATACGTGAACATGTATTCTCTCATGGACAATTATATGTTGCACTTTCTAGTGGAGTTTCAATGCAAACAACAAATTTTTTTTGTGAATGCAAAAAAAAAAAAAAGAAGATGAAAAGTCGTAAGACGTTGACAAAAATATTGTGCATAAAGAAGAATTATTGCAATAAAAAAATTATTTATACATTCTTTTTTAACAATTTTAATTTTTCTTTAACAATATCAATTATCTCAACTACTTTCAAAAATTTATCAGTACTTCAAAAATATTACGGATATCATTCATCTTATACACAAGACGTGCAATGCACGTACTTGCTACTAGTTTAGTGAAAGGTGGGCAAATTAATTGAAAATGCTGAAGTTGAAACTTTTCATTTTCAATTGCTCACACAAAGATGTACAAACTTTTCAGCGAAAATAAGATATATGCATCATTATGGAGTCAAGGAGAAAGAACAAGAATTTACCAGAAAAGCAAATAAAACTCGGATCCTAACCTTGGATTGAATGAATAGAAAGAGAAATGTAGGTTGACGATGGATGATTGAAAACGTTAAAGAGAGTCACCTATAATTAATCAAAAACGTCAAAATCACCCATAATTGGCAGAGAGAAATCACATATTTAATGTTTGGTTGGGACTGAATTGCATTTGTTTTCTTCTGAACGTATTTTTGTACGGCTAATGAAAATTTAAAAAGTGAAAGGGCATTAATCAATTTTCTAATTAATGGGTTGTATTGGGCCTAATTTTCCCAATTGGTAATTCACTTGATCAACTTGGCTTATAAGATGATTAGTTACATGGATCAATCTCAAGACCACATTTTGATTTGGACTATAAAGATAAACCAATGTGGAATTTATAGAGCATGTTTGGATGTGCTTTTAACTTATAAGATAATTTGATCACCTTATAAGCCCAGCCAAACATGCTCTATATAATGTAAATAATTTCTTTTGGGATGACAAAAGTCATTACAGATTGTTGTGCTATGCACGTGTGTTGTATGCTCCCAAAAGTGAACTAAAGGCACATTTTTACGACTTCTTTAGTGGAGGCTACACGTGGCTTGTCCGTGGCTATTGGATTGGCATCTATATTCTTTCAAGTTAAATATGTCATTAGCCTCTAAACATTATACCATGTCACGACTTATTTATTGAACTTTCAAACTTATCTCACTGGCTGTTGATCTTTAATCCGTTACTACCCATTACTCATCGACTCAAATCTATTAAGTGGCATGTCTATGTGGCAGATGAAAAGTCTAGCTGGCCAGTTAAATCAATCCCAATATTTAATGTTTTGCCAATCAGCGTCCATGTCAGCATATATAATCATGCCTTTGCCAAATTAATTCATGCCTTTCACTTTCATTAAAACCCAACTTACTGCAAACCAAAAACGTGAACAAGAAAATCAATTTCATTTCCAGAAATTCCCTAAAACGAAATCGAAACCCTAAATCCCCCAAATCGAAATCAAGTCAACAATCCCCTGAGCCCGAAATCAAAAATTTTACTGGGGTCAAGGTCCTTCCTGCCGTTGTTGATTAGTGAAAGAGCCCAACCGAAGCGTGAAGAAGCTGTACCCATTTCATTTATGTAATTCAAGCAAATGGGTGGACAACGTGAAGGTAATTCCCTAACAATTTTTATTTTTATTTTTTGTGGGTACGAAGAGTTCATCGACTTGCTAAAGATTACATAGATAAATTTAATTTCCCATATCTGAAAATTTTGTAGTTGCTTCTATGATTATTTTGTTGTTCGTTATTCATATGTTTTTGTTGTCCTCACCGAACTATGTTTCTTTACTTAATTACATACAATTGTCCTGTTTACCTTGGCTACAAGGCTACAATTTGTTGTTCCCTTTTGTAAATTGACTGCCTTTTGTTACATCAAGTTGTACATTTTGTTTACCTTGCCGTTACTTTCTTCCATTGTTATGTTTGAGGTGAAGGAAATAACATTAAATGAATTTCTTGCATTGTGTAGTACAGTAAAAATATTGATTACAATGTTACAACATCTATCAAATGTGGTTTAATTGCATTGGCTCACTGCTGGTTTAAATTTTTATCATTTGCATGTATCGTTGCTTAATATGGTTTAATTGTATAACAGATTGTGAGGAAGATTCGAATTTCATATATTTCGACCACGACTTTGAGTCTGAACATGACGACATCGAATATGATAAAAATGTAACTGATGGGATTGAAATTGGATTGGACGACCTTCAAGATGAAGTTCAAGACGAACGAGAAGGGGTAATGATAACGAGTTTGATGAATTGGAACTGCCGTCGTCAGAGAAACAACTATCCTAATGTTCGTGCGATGAGGATGGTAGGTAACATTTTCCTGAATTCTCATTTGCTCATTTGATCAGGACATGGAAAATCCTCAATTCGAGGTAGGGCAAATATTCGATTCCGCATTAGATTTTCGAGAGGCGGTGCAAACGCATGGTGCATTGAATGGATACAATGTTAAGTTTAAGGCATACAAGGAAAGAAGAGCGTAAGGAATTTGTAAATTGGGATGCAAATGGAGAATATGAGCTTCTAAATTGGATGCATACAAGAGGTTACAAGTAAAATCTTACACTTCGGAGCATACCTATAGTCGGGACCGATTTAATAGACACCGCAATTACATATTTCTCACACGTCGGTATATGGAGCAATTCAAGGTAGACTCGAACTGGAAGATCGAGCTTATTTTGGCAATAGTGAAAAGGATCTCCTCATAGATGTTAGTAGAAATGTGGCATGGAAAATGTGGAGATATGGCAAAGAAGTTTTGGTAGGGAATTTGCAAGAGTATTTTAGGCGATTGCATTTTTATACAGCCGATGTACTACGTACAAATGTAGGCTCTACAGTCACTATTGCATTATAAGAGCAGATTTTTCAGGGGATCTACGTATGCTTTAATTGTTGTAAGATGGGTTTCAGGGATGATTGTAGGAAGGTAGTAGATGTTGATGGTTTTTACTTAAGGGGTTGTTTAGGAGGTATAATGTTAAATGCAGTTGGTATTGACGCTAATGACTACATCTATCCTGTTGCATACGCAATTGTTCAGAAAGAAAATACAGCATCTTGGCGATGGTTCATGACCTATCTTTCAGAAGATATTAGGATTGAAGATGTGAGAGGTTGGAATTTGATGATGGAGAGGCGAATAGTCTACAAAATATGACAGATGAGTTGTTCCACGCTGCCGAGCATAGATTTTGTGTATGACATACGTACACGAACTTCTTTATTGCTGGGTTCAAGAGAAAATTCTTAAGAATTACTCATGCCGTGCTGCCAAGTCGACTACTGTTGCTGACTACTGACATTGGATGCAACAAATTCTTCAACTTAGTGATGATGCATACAAATGGCTGATGAAGAGGCACCCACAAGAATGGAGTAGATCACATTTCTTAGTTCAATCGAAGAGTGACATTTTGCTTAACAATTTATGCGAAGTATTTAATAAGACTTTGAGGAGTTATAGAGAAAAGATGATTCTGTCCATGCGAACTTCACTTCAATTAGTCTCCAATTTAGGATTCAAAATTTTCGAGGTACAATGATGAGGTGTACTGGACGTTTGTGTCCAAAGTTTGTTGAGAAGTCACGTGAATGCCCATTGCACTTGCCTGGTGGTCTGAAATTGCAAGTTGAATGTAGCTTAGGGAAATATATTGTCGACCTATAGAATTGAACTTGTGCATGTAGAGAATAGGAGCTTACAAGCATACCTTGCATGCATTCAATGGCAGTAATTAGGGAATGCAGAAATGATCTAGAGGATTTCGTTCACAACTGCTACACGATTGAGACATATATGATATGCTACAGTTGTATCATGGATCCAATTAACGGTATGCGGCTATCGCCACAGTTGGATATGCTTGATATCACTCCACCATACTGGACTGTACCACGAAAGAGAAAGAGACAGATAAATCGGAGAAAAAAAAAACAAAATGAAGAGGTCATAGTGTATTCTCAAGAGAAGAGCTATATTCGGAGAAAGTGATGTCCGACAATGACACGCTCATCATGCGAAGGGCAGGGTCACAACGAGTGATACCACTCTAGGGTAGATGCACCTGATTATGTGAGTACGATATTATTTATCTTCACTTCTTAGTTAGATGACTGTGTTATGACTTTGACTTTTCGTTGATAGGATTAGATTGAAGGCAATTTAGAACTGGTTGGCTCATATCGCGATAGAGTGGTGGATGAACGAGTGAGTAAATGCTTGCTTTGTTTTTTAAATGTTCATTGTGATGATTGTTTGGTAATGTGAGTATCCTAATTATGTGATGTGTGCATTATGCAGGATAAACTGGTGGCAGACATGGGGCAATAAGCATTAGCGGACCACAATCCTATGAACAAACAAACTTTCCATTTCATTCCAACCCCGATAGTGTCTCGTAAAATACGGTCAAGTGGACTGAAAATTGGTCCAGCAGTAATGATGCGTACTTAATCGGTTCATATTGATGTTCCAACCGATGATGTGAACTTTGACGATGTCGTAGATGACTTGAATGATTTGGAAGATGCGGAATCTGCAAATATGAGAGTGTCGAGGACACGAAAATGACGACGCACGAAGCAGAGTACATCAGTAGGAACGTGTTTTTGAACACAATGTTTTTGTTTTTGTTTTTTATGAAATCTATAATGGGAATTGTAGTCCTTTTTGCCTTCTCCATTTTCTTAATTTTGTGTCAATGATTTTGAGAAAATTATGGTCATTATTTGCAAATATAGAAATCAGAGGACGACATGACATGTGCCTTGGTTGTGCACGATAACAGCTCAATTTCCTGTCAGTTTGAACTTCGGTAAGTGGGCTAATTTACTTATATTTTATTGTATGTGTTGGAATTTGAGTGTGACTCAAATTTCTTTGTTGAAGTGTTTGAAGTATTGAAAAATTCTAATTGAAATGCACGTCAAGGAGAAATCAAGTTTGGAATGCTATTGAAGTCCTATGTCAAATTGAAGTTTTATTTGCGAAGCCCATTGGAAGTTGAAAATTGATATTGGACTTGAAAAAGAGTTCGGGATGGAGAAAACAACTTAGAGCAAAAAAAAAAAAATTTAGCAGATTGCCCGGCGTCGAGGTGCCCGGAGGTGGGTACTGCGGCGCCACTTGTTATGTTCCATTTTTTCGTGTTTTCTTCTCCTATTTTGTTTTAGACTCGATCTTTTAGCATTCTATTTCATCAACAACCCTACAAAGAAGGTTTGGACGTCTCTACATGTTCCCTATAAATATTAGGCTCTTCTATATAATTTTATAGGTGTGAGAATATAGATTATTAGAATTATAGGATCCATTGTAATTTTCTCTCTTCTCTATTATTCTTAAGTCAATAAAATCTCTTAATTCCACTGCTATATTTCTGGTCTTTATTGTTCTTTTGCTTGATCAAATACTTTATTATTGTGCCATATAACTTCAATATCTCAATCCAGTGGTCGGTTTCACAGCAAGTGGTATCAAATATTTTGGGCATAATTACAACAAGTGGTATCAGAGCCTATGTTCGACAGTTCTGAAAGAGCACATGGTTTGATTTGTTCGAGGTTTTTGTTCATGATGGCTTCCATGAAGTATGACATTCCACTTTTGGATCGGAGCACTAGATTTTTGCTAAGATAGGTTAAGATGCGTGCAGTGCTCACACAGCCGGATTTGGATGGTGCGTTGCTGGGAATTGACAAGATGCCCGCAACTTTTACCACAAAGGAGAAATTACGGAAGGATAAAAAGACAGTTTCTCACATTCATCTTCATCTATCGAATGCCATTCTTCAGGACATTTTGAAAGAAAATTCAGCAGCTACTTTATAGTTGAAGCTAGAATAATTGTGCATAACTAAAAGTTTGACAAGCAAATTGAACCTCAAGCAACATTTATACTCTCATCGAATGGCAGAAGGAGGATCATTGGAAAATCACCTGGCTGTATTTAAAGAGATCGTCGCTGATTTGGAAACTTTGGAAGTAGAGTATGATGAAGAAGATTTGGCCTTGATCCTATTGTGTTCGTTACCCGCTTCGTTTTCTTCATTTAGAAACACGATCTTATATAGTCGTGATACTCTCACAATAGAGGATGTGTATGATGCTTTGTATTCAAAAGAGAAGATGAATCATCTAGTTTCTGAGGCCAGAGATGGAGAAAGCCTGGTTGCTCATGGTGGTTCTGGAAGGGGCAAATCGAAATCTAAATTCAGTAATCAGATTTGTAACTACGGCAAGAAGAAGGGGCACATGAAGAAGGATTGCTACAAATTGCAGAATAAAGAAAGGATGTCTATAAGTAGATATTCAGATACTTCAAGCGAAGCAGACCTCGCGGAGAACATTGTAAGTGATGGAGATCTCTTAACTATTTTTGACATTGAGTCTAAATCAGAAGATGACTGGATTCTTGATTCACGGTGCGTGTATCATATGTGTCCTAATAAGGACTTGTTTGCTACATATGAAACTGTTTCCAAGGGTGTCATGATTATGAAAAACAATGCACTTTGTCGGGTTGTTGGAATCAGTACGGTCAGATTGAAGCTTTTGGATGGAATAATTAGAGCACTTGGCCACGTTCGACATGTTCCGAATTTGAAGAAGAATTTTATAGCATTGTCTATCCTTGATTCAAAAGATTATGAGTTCTTTGGTGAATGTGGAGTTTTGAAGATTTGTAAGGGTGTTCAAGTTGTATTGGAGGGACAGAAAATGTTTCAATTATACATCTTGCAAGGTCGTGTAGAATCTAGAATAGTCAATCAACACAGGTTCAGTGTCGTGGTGGACATTCAATTTGGTACAATACCTTTATGAGTTAGTAAATGGTTGGATTTGAAGAATACTGCTCAGTGGAGTTTAGCAGATATGGACAATGCCACTTTGCCACCATCACCTGCGGTGCCATTGTATTCAGTTACTAGAGACCCAGTGAAGCAAGGTATGTGGATGCTGATTTTGTTGAGCATGCTTTAAGCGTAGTAGATGGTGTACAATNACTTAGTGGTAAAAGATATGTGGATGCTGATTTTGTTGAGCAACTTTCAACGTTATAGAAGGTGTATAATCTAGCAAGGGTCTTCTATTAAAGCATTTGAGTTTGATTCTGCTTTGGAGGTGTGTTACAGCCTATTTTGGTAAATTATAAAATCATTATGATTTTTGTGAATCTGAGATAATTCTATAAGAGTAGTGCTTAGATACATTGGAAGAGGTGGAGTATTGTGTTTTATTGGAAAAATTAATTTTTTATTATTGTTGAAGAAGCCAGTTCATTCCTTGAATGAAATTTGTGTTAATGTGGAGATTGTTGAAATTTGGGTGTGACTCGAATTCCTTTGTTAAAGTGTTTGAAGTATTGAAAAATTCTAATTGAAGTGCATGTCAAAGAGAATTCAAGTTTGGAATACTATTGAAGTCCTATGTCAAATTGAAGTTCTATTTTGGAAGCCCATTAGGAATTGAAAATTGGTATTAGACTTGAAGAAGAGTTCAGGATGGAGAAAACAACTTGGAGCAAAAAAAAAATTCTAGCAGATTGCCCGGTACCGTACTGCACCGCCACCTGTTCTGTTCTGTTATGTTTTTTTGTATTTTTTCTCCTGTTTCGTTTTGGACTCGATTTTTTGGTATTCTAGTTCATCAACAATTCTACTAAGATGGTTTGGACGTCTCCTACGTGTTTTCTATAGATATTAGGCTCTTCTATACAATTTTATAGGTGTGAGAAAATAGATTACTAGAATTATAGGATGCATTGTAATTTTCTCTTTTCTCCATTATTCTTAAGTCAATAAAATCTCTTAATTTTCCTGCTATATTTCTTATTTTTATTATTCTTTTACTTGATCAAATATTTTATTATTGTGCCATATAACTTCAACATCTCAATCCGTTGATTGATTTCACAACAAATGGTATAAAAAATTCTGGGCATAATTACAACAGTATGAAATGTTATAATTTCCTCTTTAATGATTTTTTTATCCATTTGTTGCAGTGAAGCATCCATATACCATAGAAGAACTCGAAGCAGTCAAGAGTCTAAAGTGGACAAAGCACTAGCCTTTGGTTTGAACTGCATTTGAATTATGAATTTGTCTAGTGATTTCATTTTGGCTTGTAAATTGAAAACATATTGTTATAAGTTTGAATTCTGGTATATATAAGTTTGATATTGTTATGAATACTGATGACAGAATTTGAATTTCATATCTCACTTGTTAATCTAATTCAGCTATAAAACCATTAGTATGATAGAAAAGACTAAATGAAAATCAAGGGTGGGTCCAAATGAGATACTGCAACGAAGTCCAATGTTTAATCACATTCTTCTTCTTGTGTCTCAACATAATAAAAGTGTTGTAGGCACACATTTAATATGGTTCAACCTAAGATAATAATGAACCATACAACACTAAGTTCATCACTTGGTATGACAAAGCGTTGCAGAATGACAAATACTCACATAACAATACGAAGTTTCACTACTATATCAGTTGACTTCATCTTCTTAAAGAGCCATAATGTAACATTTGAACGATTCGTTAGCAAATTTGTCTATACAAAAGAGAAAGGGAAATTAAAGGGACAGGGACTTGCAGAATAGCACCTGGACTAACACATTCAATTAAACATTTCATGAAAGGATACCAAAATATTCATAACACAAATTTGAAGATTTAAAATTGCATTCAAACAAATAAACAAATGCGCTTTACAATCCCAAAATTACACTGTCAGTAACTCACCATCGCCAATTAAAGACACACAACCAAATGGAAATACAAAATTTCTGAAAACATGTTCATACAAGTGAGAATATAATCTTCACCTACATTCCAAATTTTGATGCGTAAGAACATTCAAATTACTGGGATGAACAACATTCTAAAGTTCGATGCCTAAAAACAGATTATAAAACTAGCGAATCACACAAACTTATCAATAACATAAGCGTTTCAATTTCACGGAGATCCTCCATTTTGTTTCCCGCTATCTTTCTCTCATTTTCCTTTGTGAAAAGTAAATTTGATGCAGATGTCAATGTCATTTTCTTCAGTGATTTTAGCAACGTATTTCAACAACCCGACGACTCATGAATTTTCGATGTAGCACTTGACCGACCATCAAATTGACAATCATCATTGTTGAGCCACTTGAAATTACTGCAATCGTTAGTACAACAGAAGAATTTCCGTCCTAAGTTTTCAATCACCCTTTCAACCTCCATGCATTTCTCAGTTTCCTTGTCGCATATTGAGCATGGTTTCTTCTTCAGACAATCCAACAAGTAGTGGCCCGGCTTCCTGCAACCATGACAAATTCCCTTATTCTTTCCTCCCATTATAATATGCTCTTCCGGTCACAAAAAAAAAAAGAGATTTATTCCACCTACTCTTCAAGAAGTAATGTATACAACAAAGAGTTGATTACATGACTTTTACTATGTCAACCAATTTATAAATCACTATATTTTTATTTTATTAATTTACAAAATAAAAAATTCAAGTACGTCTTACCTGATTCCGGATACTGTCGTTTACCCAGAAAAATTGAATGGATTTTCGGAACACATAGACTTCTCGTGAGATTCGGGAAATGAAATCCTAAATTGATTAGGGTTTGAAAGATCTTGGAAAAGATGGTTATTGATTTGAACCTATGGTTCTTGAGCTTTAATTTTGTGGAGCAACTCAATATGAGAGGAGATAACCTGAAGCTGGATTGGGTTTTAATGAAAGTGAAAGGCATGAATCAATTTGGCAAAGGCGTGTTTATTTATGCTGACGTGGACGTTGATTGGAAAAATATTAAACATTTGAACTAATTTAATTAGCCAGCTAGACTTTTCGTCAGCCACATAGACACATCACTTAACAGATTTCAGCCGATGAGTAATGGGTGGTAACAGATTAAAGTTCAATGGCCATTGGGACAAGTTTGAATGTTCAGTGAGTAAGCCGTGACATGGTACAAATTGAGTGGCCAATGAAACATTTAACTCTGATTCTTGCATAAGTTGAAACACTTCATCTAGCCTTGATTCATTCACTTGGTTATTCATCTAGCCTTTTCTAGAGGTTTGAGAGAGAATGCTTCGTGTTCTTCACACTTCTCGAAATCCTCATTCGAGACTTCAAATATTTATCTTTTTTCTGATTTTGGTTTGTTACTTGGTATAATATGTAAAGAAGTTGTTGTTCTTTATATTCATGGTTTCAGAAAGAGAATAGGTTCAATTCCTTGAGTTCTTGGTAAACAGTAACTTGAAGAGGATTTGATATTTTAAATATAAGTCGTCCGTGGCTTGATCTTTGTATATTTGTACATGTGTAACCTTGGTTGTCGTTTTGAAGTTTTATAGTGCAATAGAGCATTATCTAATTTTATGAATGCTCAACAAATGATTAGGTGTTGGAAGTAGTCATTGAACCTTTGAGGCTTCGGGCGAAAAATTCCTTGTGTTCATATTTTGATTTTTTGCAAATTTTGTTGGAAAAATTGGCTTTATTAGTTGGTTTGACCAACTTTTGACCAATTATTTTAGTGTGTCCCGTTAGTTGGATAAAATATTTCTTTGACCGAGTGTTTTCTACTCAATGAGTAGATTAATATAATATATTTATTTTTTCAACACCAATTTAGGGTGAATGAAAAATTAAGGCCAAAAGATGACAACTTGAAGTTGAAATAAATTGGAATAAAAATTGGTGGGAAATTGGAAAAATGCCATCCCACATAGGAAAGTTAGAAAAATATAAACCACTTCATATTGCACAAGTTTGAGACTTAGGTTTGGACCCCAAAGGGTACCAATAGTGTTTGAAGGGGAGATAACCTACATGCTAGTAGGTTGGGCCAAAGCCCACACGCACGCGCCGCCTTCCGTCCGACCAATCGGCTCGGCATGGGCACGAATCGTGGGTCGTGGGCTTGGACTTGGGCCAAGCTGATATATATTTTTGGTAAAATAATAT
>CAIGRT010104570.1:0-26075 GCA_903798405.1 Fraxinus platypoda | reverse complement strand
GAAAATGTTTCTCCATTTGGTTGGTTTTGTCGCTTTTATTTCTTATTTGAAACTATGGAAGTGCGGGTTGGGTTGGGTTGTATTTCGAACAAACCGACAATGTTGAATTGGATTTGGGTTGGGGTAAAAACCGACCCAACCCAATCCACGCCCACCCCTAAGTACGAGATTAATTTAATTTTATAATATTATTATTAATATTAAAAAAATGAATTATAATCTGACTTTTGAATAGATAACTTTTAAACCTATTTTTTGAACTGGATAGTTAAAAAAAAATCTTGCGTGTAATTTTCACAAGGTCCATTGTTTTTTGAACTGTGAGCGCCGTTACTCGCTCATATTGTCACAATGCAATTAAACTGGATAAAATATGGTGTACTCGTAAATCAAATCACTTTAATTCATCGAACTTCTCTCAAATTTAGATTCTAGATCACCCTCTCATAGTTTTTAGCTTAGATCTAGTTTTAACTGAAAAATCACTTTAATCTATTCTTCAAATAATATCAGGTATAATACTTTTGTTATTTAGCAACATAGTCTTCGTGAAAATGATATTTAATTCACACATTTTATTACTTCTCATGATATCACATATTTTTTATTACTACATGAACAACACTAACACAATAATTTGTTGCCTTTCATAAATATCAGTGTTTTAAAAAGTATAAAATGTTATTAGACGTAGAGACCAAGTTTCAAACTTTACAAGCCTAAAGGTAAAAAAGCGTTACATTTTTTTATTACTTTTTTAAATATTTAATTATTCTAAAAATCATTTAATAATTAGAATAATATATATCAAACATCTAAAATTATAAAATACTATATTTACTTACTAATTTGTGTAATTAGTCAATTATACAATTTTCAAGCTAGACTATTATTCATGGTTTCAACTTTCAACTAGACAAATATACTCAACGAATTTATAGGAATTTCATACGTACTTTTGAAATTTTCAACAAAATGATAAGTCTCGAAATTATAATTACATAATAAAAATAGCACCGTAACTTAAATCTTATATAAATATTTATCGAATAAAGTTATTTTTGACTTCTGTACAGATAAAATCATTTAAAAATTTGAAACTAAATTCAAATAAAAGTCTTTCAGAAAAAAAAAATTAAAAATTTGAAAAGTTAATAAACTAAAGTCAAATAAAAGGTTTTTAAAAAAAAATTAATAAAGCGCGCATCGCATTTAGATGGGCTTTTTAGAATATTGATAAATAATAAATACTTTTGTTATGGATTTCAAGTTGAGATAGATGGTTTGGAAGGCTTACATATGTTAATTTGGTTCGTTGACTCGGACGACCAGCGGGCTCGACCCGAGAAAAACCTTAAGCCGGCTGGACTCGTGGCTCGGAGGAACCGAGCAGAGGCTTGAGCTGAGCCTCAATTTTGGGCATCAGTCCAAGTCGACCTGTGTGGTGGCCCTTGTCACGGGCCAATTTTGGCCAGGGAGGTAGCACAACTGCCCGTATTATAGGCAACCTGCATCTGTAATGCTGCCTGAAACCAGGCAGCTAAGTAGCATAGCCTTTTTTCATTGAAAAAAAAAGGAGACGACTCGGCTCGATGAAACCCGAGCTGAGCCTAAATTTTTCGGCTGAACTTTTGTTTGGGTCAAGTGAAAAAACAAAAAAAATTCGAATCATTTTTTACGTGAGCTATGTCCGAACCACGAGTTTCGGCTTGTGAGCTAACTCGACTCGATTCGATTACATCCCTAGGAAGGCTTTTAAATGAAAATCATTTAAGAAAGACAACTAATTAGTGTTATGTTATTGGTTTTAGTTGCGATAGATGGTCTGTAAGGCTTTTAATCATTTGAGAAAGACAACTAATTAGTGTTCTGTTATGGGTTTCAGTCGCAATAGATGGTCTTGAAGGCTTTTAAATGAAAAACATTTGAAATAAAATTAAGTTGGAGACCATATCTCTGAATTCAATGGCATGGTTTCTAACATGAGTTTTACTATGTGTACACCCCGATGTACAGTCCCCTCACAATAGGGATCTAGCGATTTTTTTATTGGACGTATCCCCCTTATTGTTAGGGGGTGTACACTACAAATAGCAAAATCCTTCTAACATTGAAAATGGTGGGCGTACAGGGTGGGAGTTTAACCACCACAGACAACTCACATGAGCGAGACACACTTCAATAAAAATAAAAAAATTAACACGCCCCCCTCGTGTGAGTTGTCGGCGGGTTCTGTGACCCCACCTGTACACCCCACATTTCCCTAGGAAAAAACGCAAAATGGGTAGTTGAGATATGATATTCTCGAAGACTAAATTAGCTAGATGACAAGATGAGTTTCAATCGTTTACACTTCCTTGATGGACTAGCCAAATTATATAATATTTGTGATCCCAAGAAAAAGGAAACTTCCATTTTTTTGTTTGATTATTGATGTGCATGGGCATTATCCTTTCCACCATACATCCCGTTTTCATTGGATTCTATCATGCCATACATCTTTATCTCTAAAGCCTCTGACGTCTGGTGCCCTACATACCCAATTCCAAACTAGACGAAAAATTCATAAAAATGTATGCCATGTTTGGTGTAGATCAAAATTAAATTTTTTAGTAAATTTTGATAAAAAAAAATTATGAAATTATGATTAAAAAGTTGTGAATTTCATATAATGTATGGTTAAAATTAATTATTGATTTTAACTTTGAATTAAAAATTACATTTTAATCCATACAAAACAAGGACGATATATATATCTAATATGTATATACGATTATACGTCCTGCGAATAACACATCGAATCACGCCATATAAAAGATTTAAGTATAAAATTAAGAAGGATAATGTTAGATACATATTATTATAGAAGATTTAAGGTAAATTATTATGATTCTAGATAGAAGTGTCAAATGGATGAGTTAAATCGGTCATCGAAACCCGACTTAGGTTTGTATGGACTTGAATTGGTTTGTCATTCAAATATAAGGACCGGACCAACCCACGAACCATTCAATTAGTGGGCTCAATCGGTCCAACATGTTATTTTTTTTAACACAAAATTAATATGATTTAAAATTATGAAATAATTGAAAAAATAATTATTCTCATTAAATTGCTCGTGAGATATAAACACTATTTACAGGTAAAATTGTTGAAAATACGGAAAGATTATTCACCATGATATTTTTCAATTGATGGAATTATTTTCCTTAATAGTTAATTGTGTGATTATCACACATTTTTTCATGTCATTGCTAAAGTGGTATAAGAGGGGGTCTAATTTGATTTTTGATTAAACTTGTAAGCTTCCGTTCTCTGACGAGCAGCCTTATACCCCTCGTTCGGCCAAGCTTTCTTGTTTTGTTCATATCGCCTAGTTAAATTCTTTTTCTTTTATACATTCTGTTCGGCAACGTCTTTTTTTGTTCTTGATATAATCAGAATTTGGGTTTCATGTTAATTCAATTGATGTTGGAAGTTGATTGCTTATATTGTCAAACTTCTCTATTTGTCTTAATCAATTTGGGTTCGCTCGAAATTCACTCAAGTCCCTGGACATCTCATATTTTTTCCCGAACATGAGTTATGATCCGTTCATTACGACGGACTAATACATAAACATTCGAGTCAGGCTAGTTTTAACTGTTTTGTAAAAAGTTGGGTAGATTTTAACTAATCTAAATAAAAAAGAGGTGAAAAATAAATTAGAATAAAAGTTTAACTAGAACTCATTCTAGTAAAAAAACCCTATTGGCAATATGAAAGCCCATTTTGGGCATTGGCCTCCATTGTTGACACTTGACACCTTTTACGTATTGAAAACCGAAATGACCACTTGGTGGAAGCGGTTATATGAGGATTTCATGCACAGACATTCATTCTTTTGGCGATTTACGTTGGACTCCGATGACACAGCTGCAACCTTTGACTCTACTTCCTGAAAAATCGAACATTAATTCTACGATTAGCGTGAATTGAAGTTCAAAGATTGATTGATATAAATTAAAGGTGGGTGACTCAATTGAAATTTCCATTTGATTTCATGAATTAATTTAAAGAACATCGATGGCAAATAAATATTTTTATAAAAACACAGCGATTAAAATTAAAATTAACCAATTACGACGTAGCGACATGTCACAAATCTATTGTAATTTAATGTTCACGCAAGAATCCAACATTAATTTTATTAACGGGAGGTAACAAAGTGACTATGTTGAAAGTAATTGAAGTTTACTTATTTGACTGAGAAGAATTAAATGTACGTTGCCTAATTGAAATTTCCATGAAAGTTCAGTGACCATGAAGTAATAAAAAACACAAATATGCCATGTAGTTACGTTGTAGTCATAAAAATTGAAAATAAATTATGTATAATATCAATAGTCATTCATCCATCGAAGAATACTCTATTCATCCACTATTTCAAAATTTTGTAGCCACAACATAATTAGATGGTAGATTTACATAGAAACATGTGTCGATTGAGGTTTGAGATAATAAGTTTGGTAACAGGGAAACACAGTGACCATTATTGAAATAAATTAAAGTTTAGTGATACGACAAATTAAAGTTGAGTGACGATTTCATTGAAATTTCATCGAGCAAAAATGAAACTAACACTACTTTTGAAATTTTAAAAAATAAAATAAAATTATAATGATGTCGCCTACGAGGAACTAGACAAAACTTGGTATGAAACAAGCATCCGATGTGTTAAATTCAAATTATATAATTGATAATTTCTTTAGTCAAAATTAAGTCCTAGTTGAATATTATTAGGATTTAATTATTTTGTAATCAAAGTCAAATTAGGATTAGAAAAGTTCAAGTTATGGTAAGATTAGTATAGGGTTGATAGAGTCCAAAAAAAGTCAAAAAAATCCAAGAAGAAGATCAACATTCGGACTTGAAAAAGTTGAAATTGAGTAGGACGCAATTTCGCTAGCCTATCGTCCAATCGACGCTCGAGCGGCAGAAGCAGAATCGCTATCGCCCGTCTAGCGCTAGACGGCGCTTGAGCGACAGGTGTTACGCACACCTGTCGCTGACCTAGCCCAGGAGCGACAGGTAAATGTTTAGAATCCTACTTGCTTTAAAATACACGATTTTCATCCATATTTCAACTTAAACACTTTCCATATATATCATATCCTATGAAAGTTCCAAAGTGTGTTGAATCATATTTTCCATAGAGATCATTTCTTTAAAAATTCAAAACACATTCATTGATTCAAAAATTCAACCACAATATTATTTGAGCCATAAATTCATCTAAACTTTGATTTGTTGATCTAAACACATTGTTTCACATTAAACCACAAATCAAAACACGCAAGATCTATTGATCAAACACCAAACCATGTAATCTATCAGAGGTAAATTGATACCAGAGATCGAGAGTTGTTGCAGAAGCACAAATTCAGAAGGACTAAGTAAAGTACCAGGGTAAGTGTTCAGAATAGTTGGACCGCCCCATTTACCACAGTTGCAGCCTTGCAGGTATAGTTACCCCTACTGATATTTTCATTTGGTCTAAGAATAAAGGGTTTCATGCTTTATTTATGGTTGTATCACCTGAAGAATTTAGGCGTGTGAGACTGCGAAAGAAGTTTGAGATATTCTTGAGACCACACAAGAGAGAACCAATGTTGTTAAGAACTCTAAATTACAGAAGTTGACTACCGAATTTGAGGAAATTAAATTGAGAGATAATGAGTCTTTTGATGACTTCTATGATAAAAAAAAATTGATATAGTCAACTCCAGCTTCAATTTAGGTGAGCGAATTCCAGAGGTTAAGATTGCGAGAAAAGTGATGAGATCTCTACTTAAGAAATCTAGATCTAAAGTGACTGTTATTATAGAGATTAAGGACCTAGATACAATTAAAATTGAAGAACTCGTAGGGTCTCTTCAAACATATGAACTTAGCCTACCTCAGTATAAGAAAGACAAATTCATAGCCCTCAATACAGTTAGGAAAGTTGTGATTGACACCTCTGATGATGAAAAACTTAAGGATGTGGACCTTGCCTACCTTGCTAGGAAATTTAAGAAATTCCTTAATAAAAAGAACAGATCTTCTGAGAGATATAATGGTGAATTTAGTATAACTAGGAAAGATAAACGTGAGAAGAATAATACTTGAGATTCTTGGAAAATGTCTGCGAGATGTCATGAGTGTCATAACCTGAAGAGAGACCTAGGCAAAGCTATGAATATTACTCTCACTCATGACGAGTCTAGCTCGGATAATCAAAGTGAAAGGGCCTCTCATGATGATACTGGAAAATATATGGCATTCACATTTGTAGTTAAGAATGAGTCACTTGAGGATATAGAGAAATTCGATTCTTCACAGGAAGGGTCATGAGCGTGACATATATGAGGCTTTTGATGAGCTGTTTCAGGATTGTCTTAAGTTGAAAAAGGTCAATAGTGCTTGCTTTTAAGAAGTTGCATAAGATGGAGCTAGAGAAAGAGAGACTCATATCTGACCTTTAGGAGTCTACTAAAAAACTTAGTAAGTTAAGATTAGTCAATGAGAATTTAGAGACTAAGGTTAAAACTCTGACTAGCGACCTTGAGAAATCTAATGCTCAACTTCTTTTCTTCATGAGTGGATCTTAGAAACTTGACAATCTTTTATGATTGAATAAGCCTGTTGAAAATAAGGGAGGTCTAGGATATAAGCAAACTGATCATAACACTGTCAGTACTTCCAAGACCGCTTTTGTCTTTGCCACCAACCAGCCTAGGTATGGTGCAAATCTTGAACCCAAGAACGAGGGTATCTTAGGACATAGGCCTACTAGACGTCGTAGAACCAAGCAGCCTAAAAATCAATACCAGCAACTACGTAGATTTGGACTTAGGTTTATCCCTACGTGTCACAATTGTGGTGAGTTTGGACATATAATACCTAGGTATCACAAACTTTTGAAAAGAAATATAAGTCAGAATATATCTAGTCGGGTTGACTTCCTTACTAATTAGGTTAGTCACTTGACCGAGCTGATAACACAATTGACTAGAATTAACTCAGCTTCTCGAAAAGTCTGGGTGAAGAAGCGTGATCCGAGAGATTATGAATCTGATCAGGCGCTCTTCATGGTAAGAGCGTTTTTGTTCCTCATTGAGTAGGTAGTTTGATACATGCATTTGCATTATTTATGGTATCTACATATTCATGCATGCACTCTAAACTTTTTCTTTATTTGTTTTGCATTTTATTTATTATTTTGAAAAAAAAATTGAAAAAGGAAAAGATTTTTTTAAAATTTTTTTGACATGTTATTTTGCTATCAAGTGCTAGTTAGGTTCATAATTGATAAATTAAATTTTCATTAATTTGTTTAAAACTTGTTTGGAGTATTTCGTATAGATTTTTACATGTATCTTATGCACTGTACACATTAGACTCTTGTAAGTGAGTTTTGACCGCGTGTTTGAGATTTAAGATGACTGTTATTTGTGTGGTGAATTGATTTTAAATATGAAATAACCTTTAAACTAGTTGACCTAAACTCTTATATATTCTCTTTAAAAGAAATATTATTATTGAGCTTTAAATAAAAATTTTGAATTAAATAAAATGTTGTGATACAATCTCATACTTTTTTTCGTAGCCTATATGACTTGAATGATTAAGCCGACATGGTATCTTAATACCTAGTGCCCTATAGGCTATAAGTCATCCGACTTTGAAATCATCGGCCTAAAACTCGTTACAGGGGTCATGCAGAAAATTTAATGAAAAAGAGTTTGCACATAAAATTTGAAAATTAAAAAAAATATATACTTATATATGTGCTCGCAGATAGGGGAGAAAGAAAATAAATTATACAATTAATTATGAGCTCTTTAAATTATAAAGGTCCAGCATAGTTGTCAGACTCGACCTGGACATAGACCCGGACAATGTAGCAAGTCAATGGGTTAGTGGTTCAACCGGTGACCCGATGGTTCAACCGGCGAGTCATTGCATAAAAACCTACAAAAAAATATGAAATATAAAAATTTTTTAGGGGAAAAATTAAAATTTTTAATTTATTTTTTCACTAATTATTTAGGTCTATAAAATAATGTAAAGGATTGGACCAAAGTTTTTTGAAAGAATATTTTTATAAAAGATATAAATGATTCATTAGATAAATATAAGTTATTGTACACAAATGTTACCAAAGTACTTTAGTTCAAGTGGTGAAGAATTTATTATTTTTTCTTAGAGGTTCAATGTTCAATTCTCTTGGACCCAAATATTTTGTAAGAGAATTTTAAAACTCAATCAAACCGATCAATCAGGCCGAGTGAATTGCAGGTTAACTCGGTTTTGACCGAGTCAAGTACATTTCTATAAAATTACTCTGCCCTGCCCGACCAGGTTAAGGATCCGGGCCGCCAGTTTTTCGGCCCGACCGACTGGGCCGATTTTTATAACTATGGGTCCTAGTAACACTAGGTTTGACTTCATACTTTGAAGAATATATTCATTCACCAGTAATTCTTTGCATGTCATTTCTCATTGATTTAAAGTTTTGAGACTTGTTTACAAGAGTTTAGTGACAATTTTCACACATGAATAACATATACAATTTACTTAATATAAGTTTAAAATAAGTTATGTGAGAAAAGTTTACTTGGTTCTGAACTATGCATGTGTATAAGTAAGCAAATAACTACTCATGATGATAAAATTGAAAATCTATAAAAAATTAAAAAAAAAACAATTTGTCTCGAAATTGGAAATTTTTTACTCTTCCATCACATGTTTTTGCATAATTTTTTACATAATTATACATGTGCATATTTTTTTTACTCATTCATCTCCGTGTTTAACATGATTATTACTTGTCTTTCATTTGTTATTCGTGACAAAAGGGGGAGAGGTGTATTTATTTGGGAGAATTTTAAAGTTTTTAACTGATAAATGACTTAGAGAGAGTCATTTGATATATTTACTGGAATTTTTATAGTGTTGTGTTTTGTCTATATTAATATAAAATTCTATGATTTATTTTTAAGTTTATAATTAACGTGATATTGCATGTTTCGGTGTTACACATGTTTTATTTAACTTAGATATATGATTTTTTTTATAGTTTCCTCTTACTTTTCACGTGGTATTGTGGTTTCCACGTGTTTTGAGAAACACGTTGACAAAGTATTGAAGAAATTTTAGGAAGTTTATTTTTGGGTAGTTTTGGATTATTTGACTTTGAAATAAATGATTTTGTCACGGAATGCCAAATGGGGAGATTGTTAAGTCTAAATTATATAATTGACAATTTCTAAATGTGTAATTGACAATTTTCTTAGTCAAATCAAGTTTTAATTGAATTGTATTAGAATTTAATTAATTTGTAATCAAAGTCAAATTAGGATAAGAAAATTCCAAATTATGGTAAAATTAGAATATGATTGATAGAGTCCAAAAAGAAGTCAAAGAAATACAAGAAGAAGATCAAGATTCGGACATGAAGAAATTAAAATCGAGTATGACATAATTTCGTTAGTCTGTTGCCCGGCGACGCTCAAGCGACGGGTGTTTCACTGGCCTGTCGCTGGCCAAGCGCTCAAGCGATGAGTTGACGTCCAGAATCCTGACACGTGATTTTCATCCCTATTTCAACCCAATCACTTTCCTTATATATATATATGAACGTTCCAAAGTGTGTTGAGTTATATTTTTTATAGAGATCATTCATTTGAAGATCCAAAATACATTCATTGATTCAAAGATTCAACCATCATATTATTTGAACCATAAATTCATCTAAACTTTGATTTGTAGATCTAGCCACATTGTTTCATATTAAACCACAGATCAAAACACACAAGATCTATTGATCAAATACCAAACCATCTAATCCACCGGAGATAAATAGATACTAGGGATCGGGAGCTGTTGCTGAAGCACAATTTCATGAGAACTAAGGTGAGGTGCTAGGAGTCAGAATTTGGCGTCGAAGCCCGTAGTCTAGGAGAGCTAAGGTATAAACTAGGAGTCGAGATTTGTTTTGAAGGAACACACCTCCAGTAGGATTAAGAGAGACTGCAAGAATTGAGGTCTGAAGTTCTACGGGGTAGACGGGTCTGGACAGTACTGTAAGTTTGCTTCGATTTATAGTAAATTATTGATTGGCAAAGTATCCGAAGTTTTTACTTAATTGGGATTTTTTCGTGATTATCTTTGGTTTCCTTTACTGCTTTAATTATTGAATGTGGTATTCAAATTTAGGATAACTTGTTTAATCTAACCATCTAAAACAATTAAAAAGTGACTTGTTGCTTTAACGATAATTTCACTTATGGGTCTAAATTATTTAAAACTTTCATGATGTTCCAAGAACCGCCATTCCCTACGTGCCTGCCTGCCTGCCTGCCTGCCTGCAGTTACAGGTCCAATTTGGTGAAGTTCTATCTCGATGATAATAAATAGATAAGATTAAATTAAAAGACGAATTGGAATTTTCTTGGGTTTTGTCTTTTCTTATTTTTTCTGGGTACCCATGTTCTTCAATTGTTATCCCTTCAACTGTTATAAATTGAGCTACTTGGCATCAATTTTCTCATAACACAAATTGTAAAGGAAAAATATTGTATACACAATCGAGTTCAAGCCATGGCTGCATCTTTCTCAGTACCTTCAATGGTAAGATTATGCAGCTAGTTTCTGATTTTGTTTTTGTTAATGATACTGAAATGTTTCCAATTTTAGCTGGTTTCATAAGAAAATGACCTTAGATCTTTGTCTAGTAACCCGAATTATTTTCGAGAGGGAAATGGAGCTTGAATCAATATAATCTCCACTCATCCACCATTCGGGTTTTAATTCTATAGCTTCTTTAGTACGGAGGATAGTATTATGTAAGAAAAATGTTAAAATCTTGTTTATTATCTTATCATCATCGTGTCCAATGTTGTGTACCAGACATGGAATGCTAAAATTTGGATGATAAATTGGTGAAATATTGGTTCTGCATTTGCATAATGATCAATTGAATTTGCCTGAACAGATTATGGAAGAAGAAGGAAGATTTGAAGCAGAAGTAGCAGAGGTGCAAGCATGGTGGAACTCAGAAAGATTCAAGCTCACCCGCAGGCCATATTCAGCAAGAGACGTCGTCGCACTGCGCGGTAATCTCAAACAGAATTATGGATCGAATGAATTGGCCAAGAAACTCTGGAGGACTCTCAAAACACACCAAGCCAATGGCACAGCATCAAGAACCTTTGGTTCACTTGATCCTGTGCAAGTTACAATGATGGCTAAGCATTTGGATACAATCTATGTCTCCGGCTGGCAATGCTCGTCCACTCACACGACCAGCAATGAACCAGGCCCTGATCTTGCCGATTATCCATATGATACTGTCCCCAACAAAGTCGAGCATCTTTTCTTCGCGCAGCAGTATCATGATCGGAAGCAAAGAGAGGCAAGGATGAACATGAGCAGGGAAGAGAGGGCGAGGACTCCGTATGTTGACTACTTGAAGCCGATTATTGCAGATGGTGATACCGGATTTGGTGGCGCTACTGCTACTGTTAAGCTCTGCAAGTTGTTTGTCGAGCGTGGTGCAGCCGGGGTCCACATTGAGGATCAGTCCTCAGGGACCAAAAAATGTGGGCACATGGCTGGCAAGGTGCTCGTGGCGGTCAGTGAACACATCAATAGGCTAGTGGCTGCCAGGTTGCAGTTTGATATTATGGACGTTGAAACTGTTTTGGTGGCTCGTACCGATGCTGTTGCAGCGACGTTGATCCAAACCAATGTCGATACACGGGATCATCAGTTCATTTTGGGTGTAACGAACCCACATCTTAAAGGGAAGCCTTTAGCTACTCTGCTAACAGAGGCAATGGCAGCTGGTAAAACAGGGTCGGAACTTCAAACGATCGAGGATAACTGGCTGGCAATGGCACGGTTGAAGACTTTTTCAGAATGTGTTGTTGATGCTATCAGGAATTTGAACATCGGAGAAGCTGAGAAGCAGAGGAGGTTGAATGAGTGGATGAACCATTCAAGCTACGACAAATGTCTCTCGAACGAACAAGGGCGAGAGATTGCTGAGAGATTAGGCCTAACCAATCTCTTCTGGGACTGGGATTTGCCTAGAACCAGAGAAGGGTTCTACAGGTTCAAGGGCTCTGTAATGGCAGCAATTGTCCGTGGCTGGGCTTTCGCCCCTCATTCCGACTTAATCTGGATGGAAACATCAAGCCCTGACTTGGTCGAGTGCACCAAATTCGCCGATGGCGTCAAGTCTATGCACCCACAGATAATGCTGGCTTACAATCTATCCCCTTCTTTCAACTGGGACGCGTCTGGAATGAACGATCAGCAGATGATAGATTTCATTCCGAGGATCGCCAAACTAGGCTATTGTTGGCAGTTCATTACTCTTGCCGGATTCCATGCTGACGCCCTCATTATCGATACTTTTGCTAAAGATTTTGCACGACGGGGAATGTTGGCATACGTCGAGAAAATCCAGAGGGAGGAGAGGAAACATGGAGTTGACACATTGGCTCATCAGAAATGGTCTGGTGCAAATTACTATGACAGAGTCTTGAGGACTGTCCAGGGAGGAATCACTTCAACTGCTGCTATGGGCAAAGGCAAATTACGCTCTCCTTAATTTCCCTCAAGATTTTGTATCAAATTTTCTTGTTATATAATGTTAAAATTTGGGATTTTTTTGGTTTTGCAGGGGTGACTGAAGAACAATTTCAAGAGACATGGTCAAGACCAGGAACGACGACTATGGCAACCGACGAC
The DNA here is from genome assembly GCA_903798405.1 of Fraxinus platypoda. Classification (NCBI taxonomy): domain Eukaryota; kingdom Viridiplantae; phylum Streptophyta; class Magnoliopsida; order Lamiales; family Oleaceae; genus Fraxinus; species Fraxinus platypoda. The sequence goes on along the minus strand of CAIGRT010104570.1, from coordinate 13,292 downwards.
AGAGTCGTGATTGCGAAAGCCAGAATGTAGACACCCGAATATGGTTTATGGGAGCTTGAGAAGTTTCTTTAGTTTCAATTTGTGAAATCAAGTACAATAAATTTGTTTCACGGTAGAATAATACCATTGTTGATTGTGGAATTCTGGGCATTATTTGGCCTGCAATCTTTTTGTTTTCTATTTTTGTTTCCTGCAATGCGAAGCTTTTTCATAAAAGAAAGAAATGTTATGACTGCAATTTTTTGTAGGAAAATTCTTGTGGTACATTATTATGGGATCCATAAATGGATCCATAATGGACACCTTGCGGCCTACAATTGGTGGGAGTGCCTGTGGGACCAGCGCTCCAACCAATTGTAGGTCACAAGGTGTCCATTATGTAGATCTTTATGGATCCTATAATGTACCACAAGAATTGTCATTTTTGTAATTTTGTTTACAAACAGCAACATTAACAGCGTTGAATCACGTCGTCCAAGTTTGAGTTAATTTTCCATCAAATGTTCGATACAGTTTTATGAATAAGTGACAATAAGATTTGAATACAAAATACTTGCTTGGTCTGATAATATATTGAAGACGATAAAACTCTAGTTCATCTCCAAGTGCTTGAAAATGGTCCCTAAGCTTTAGAATGTTTCCCTCTAGTCCCTAAAAATCTATTCCTTCTAAAGAAACTAACGGCGAGATTGATTTTACCAACAATAGGGTTGTGGCATGACCAATTGTCCAAAAAAATCACGGATGGCTCCTTAAAAGATCAAACACAAACTTTGATCAATCAAAATGTACATGACTAACAACATAAAATAAATAATATTCAACAAAACAATTTCGTTTTTCAAAAACACTCTCAAGTTGGACAATTAACGTCCATGGTTACGCTATATAAGCATACTGCATACAGCAAAACAAATCAACCCCCATTCGTTTGGACTAAAGAAATCAATTTCAAAAACTAATGAGATAAATATTTTAGAGTTCAGTGAATAAATATTGACATTTTAAAGTTTAGAACCATTTGCAAGCATGCCTATAATTTGAAGGACGAATCTTGTATTTAACCTGCACGTTGAACCATATCTTCTAAAAGCTTCACACGTCACATGGAAAATGCATTAATTGATGGGAAGTGATCCAACTATTAGTAATTATTTGCTCCATGGTTTTAGAACAGAAAGCACAATTATGATTCCAATAAACAGGAGCAATATGATGGAAATCATCATGCATTTTCTTGATTTTTTCTGCAAGCTTTTAGCAGTTTGGAGAGCATCTGTACCCATGTTTACATGGTCTACTGCATTCCTCACCTGTGAAAAGTTTCCAGGAAAAAAATATATTAACATTGAACATAGAATGTTAGAATTAACTCGAAACAATTCATGGCATTTCGGTCATGTAATGTGACTGATCTAGAGGTGTAAATTAGCCTGCCGTGACCATTGGGTCTGGGCCGGCATAGCTTTAGTCATTGGGTCCAATACTTTCAATTCGAAGATAAATGGATGTGGAAAAAATGTGATGCTTAATGCATGATGATGTGGTGTGGACTCTGAATGATGTAATAAATGCGATGTGGTGCAAATGGATGTGTGACATATATTATTGAGCAAGCTTTGGTAACTTGATGGATGCCTAATGCATGATGATAAAAATAATAACTATTGCTTTATGTTCAATGGACAAAAAATCGTGTTACTACCTAAAAGTTCTCCTTAGACGCTGCTTCATAGAATCACTTTCTACTAGTAGTGTAAGTTTAACTAGAGCTATTATGTGCATAGCTATTGATTCGGAAAATGACAAGAAGCAACTTGTCACGCCTCATTCGGGCTCCAAACACTGGCCGCGTGACAGCCAACTAACAAACCAATTCAATCCCGCAATTCTAAAGCGATTGGCCTCTAAACACACAAAGACATCTTCTTTCTTCGCCTCTTCCAAGAGATCTTCCATACAAGATCTTCTGCGATTGATTGATGTGACATCTCTGTAGCAGACGCTTCTCAATCAATCTATCAAGCTACTTTTCAGATATCAAACTATACCCTTCGACAATGCCATCCAAATACCAAACTATACACTAAAGATTCCACACCGAAAAAAAGAAAAAGAGTAGCGAATCCAGATGTGCAAATACTTCCTATTTGTCTCAAACTACCTATACATATGAATATATAGAGAGGATGCACAAGATTAAAATGACTTGAGCACCCTTGCACTCTTCCAAGGTCGGATAACTCCGACAGCTATAATAGCTATTATTGGATAATAATGGCAACGCAAGTCCATTTTCGGGTTGGGTAATTCCACTTGTACAGTGCACTTGTCTCCCTGGCATTGGCCAGGATAGAATCCGGTGTACTTGTAACACGGTCCTTTCGGGTTTTCTTCTGAAGTTTCTTTGCATTCTGAAGTGCAGTTGTCCCTGATTGGACATGATCAACTGCATTTGACACCTGAACAACATTGCCATCAACTCGGAACACCATGCAATTCATGTGGCTTTATGACATAGTAATAAAGTATACAGCAGCTAGCATTGTGAGGTTGGTAACAAACCTGGCTCTCAATGTTATCGAGGATTTCTCCTTGAGCTTCGACAAGAACACCCATATCAAGGTGTATCTGATATTTGAGAGATTTTTTTTGTTAAAAAAAGGGGATTTCCACAAGGTTCGGCCAAGTTCGGGAAGTTGGGGATTAAGTCAAACCTGATGCAAGTCAAGAAGCTTTTGTTCAATTTCTTTCACAGCGTCGTGTCTCTCCTGAATTTCTTCCAAAGTACTTAGCACCTACAACCAAGAATTGAGAAGTCAAAATCCTAAACTCCTAATGGGATGGATGACGTCTAATGTATCGTGCTTGTGCTAGGAATACTGCCCCGAAAGCAAAATCTATTTTATGCATTTCGACATTGCCGTGGAAAGTTGGGTATTTTATTCGTGTAAATAACGTTGCTTGAACAGTGCAAAGTTCAAATGTTAGTCCCGTTAGTGAAATGTTGACTCTTGAATGAAGAAGCAGCTGGAACAATATGATCGTGACACTTACAAGGTTACTGCTCACCTTCGTCTAGTTTTTAAAGAGGGCAAAATTCGAGGTAATTTCAGTTATGAAATTTGTGAATTCGAATTGAGAGATTAACAGAAAGGTTTTTAGTACATAGGGAATGCATTTGTAAAGAAATCTTCTGTGAGGTTCTTGAGTACTCTCGAGAGAAATCTATAGATTTCGTAATAATCCATAGAGAGTAGTCTGTTAATATGCATGTGACATGAAATAAAAAAAAAATACATAAAACAGAAATATTACCTCCCCGCGTCCTGTTTCGATGGCTTTCTGCAATATTTGTTCACTGTTTCCAGTTTCAATCAGGTTGTTGATTGTCTGTCAATCAGCGGGTTTAGCTAATAAGATATCACCTATGCCATCTAGAATTCAAATATTACAAACAGAATATAGGCTCACCTCTTCATCTGGTCTAGTTCCAGTGACTGTTAACCAGATATTTACAGCAGCAGTTAATCAATAAAACTTAGTATAAACCACAAATAAGAAGTTACTGAAAAAGAAGAAATGTTCTAATGCACGTCTGATCATTCAAACCTGTGATCACCCTTCTCTCCACAACCTCGCGATATTCCTCATCTATCTTCTGTCTCAAGGCCTGTTAGAAGAAAAACAGAATAATTGAGATATTTCCAACCGAGGGAAAGCGGGGCAAAAACTATTGCCAACAAGTAATTAGGTGATACCTGAAATGCTGTCATCAAGTCTTTAAATTTTTTTGTCAAGGAACTGCACCAAAGAAAAATACGATTATATTCCTTATAAACCAAAAATGAAGAATCTGCATTAGAAATACTTGCATTCTCCACCGGAACACACTTTGTCATGTTCATCCTCAACCTGTCAACAGCTGTCCCTTTTTCACACCCGGGTTTCTGTCGATTGGCTAAGTTCTGACGAGGCAATAGAAATCAGTCTATACTATTAAGATATCGTATAAAATTTTTAAGGAAATGCTGGGAGAGATTTTAATAACAAATTATCAGAGCAGTACATCTTTATTTATTGCTTCAATTTTCGTTTTCACATTCCGTGATATCATTCCCACTTCATCAACATCTTTCTCCATGCACTTCCTTATAGCTGAAAACGAGAATTGATTATAATAACAGTTTGAAAAATTAAACCTAAGAAATTGGTGCAATAAACCTGAATTCTCTTAATTGTTGAAAATGCTAATTAAGGCACTTCTTTTAACTGAAAGGAGTCATGAGAAAGGATTCGTGTACAGTCTACCCCTAATATAATGGGAACATGGCTTATTGTTGTTGCTGCTGCTAATAAAGAACTTATACATGTAAGTATGAGGCATACATGTGTATTTATTTTTGTATGTATGTAATTATGGATTAATCTGTCTGTATGTATGTACTTATGAATTAATCTTTCAAGAGGTCAAAACTCAGAAGGGGCTTTTAGGAGGCCAGTCTGATTAGCAGAGAACTTTCTAGAGCCATTGAGCATTTCTCAGTTGGTCCTTGATACAGTTATAGCAGTTATAAGAAGACGATATAAGAGATGAAACATTCACCTTTCATGGCAGATGCTTTCGTAACTGATTTTGATTCCTTGTTGGCATCCTGAAAAAAATTATCACGATCAATTATCCAAAGAAAGAAGACTCATACAAATGTTAATTAAGTTGCTGCATCAATAAACTAAATGCCTGCATACAAATGTTTTCAGAAAAGTTTGGTTAACACAGAACCTGAATAAATAAAACCAGTTCATTTGATTTCTTTAATTACTAAAGGTTGAGATTACCTGTAATCTCAATTATATCCATTAAAGAAAATTGAACCATAAAAAATTGGGAAAAGCTCATTTTTTCTTTTTCCCCTGTGATAAAGGAGGTATTGGCCAAGAGCAAAGTAGTGCACCACAAAATTAATTTGCTAATTCCAAATGTGAAAAGGTAATAGTTTTTTGAAGAGCAATGGTATAGATACAATGAAGAATTGTGGCAGTTAGGTTGTAAAATGAATAATCATTCTCTCCCTATTCATGTAGACAAGAAGAAAAAAATCATACTACAAGATATGCACAAACTTATGTATTTAAATAACAAGAGCGGAGAAAAACACACTCATAATCAACTTTCAACCTCATCACTCCCGCAATACCCTATCTCAAAATCATGTGATTCGTGCTACTGAGTTGGTAAATACAAAGACTTGAGTTTGAGTCACAAAATTAACACTCAGTCTTATGTGATTTCATTGAGAGAATTGCATTTGTACATTGAAGCATGAAAACTGTTTTATCACGATTCATGAATGAAATGAAATAGATAATTCACTGCACATAATTGACTTTTCATGTTCTGCTTAAGTTATTGAATCAATGGTAAATCAGGGAGCACGATGTCAAGTGTAAGTAATTCTGCTCCAACCGAACTTCAGAAGATGCTCTATTCGATTTTGTTGGGTTGATCAGGTGAGAATTATTTCTGCTGAATGTAACTTTCACTTCTTATTTGCCCAACAATTCTGCTAAAAAAAATGCATCTACTGCCAAAATCTCAAGTCTTCAACTACCCATCTAAGTTTATATATGGGCCTTAAACATGGAACAAAAGTGTGAAACACCACCTGAACTCCCATTACAGATAATAATTTATTTATTATGCCCTTGTTTGATTCATTTACGAGAGGGCTAGATCTCTTTATCTAGGTCGAGCACATGCATGTTGAAAATAAGTTAAATGCAGATCTTTCTTACTCATAAACAATCAGCGCAAGAAGCATTTCATCTCTCATACAACTAATAATCTATATCTTTTTACAGTACCGTAAAGACAAACGAAGAAAGCGAAGACGTGCATTCAGACTGAGCATGAAGAAAACAACACAGACGAAGATGACAGGAGAAACCACACATCTATTCTAATAGATATCAAAAACAGTGACAATCCTTACTATAACATGCAAAATGTACCGAGAAAATAGCATCTCATTATCTTCATTCATCACTGGACGAAAAGTATTGCTATGAGTTTCGTTCATACCTTAAGTTCTGTAAGTAAACCAGACAGTTTATCCACCTGTTTCTCAACCTCTTCTATCTACAAGAATGATGGATAAAAGTGATAAAATGAATCACAAAGCACGAATCGTGAACCACTATATGTTAAAGAAAGTATGACGGGTGGGTATATACCTGCTTATTAAAACCTTCCATTCCCAAATCCGAGTTACTCCTGGGATAATGGGTGCCCATCTCAATATCATGTTCTCTTGAAGGACTGCCTTTAGCATCCCCGACAAATGAATCCTGAAAACACACTCAAAATTCTTAAAAGTATGAGATGGGGTGATCATATTATAACAAATTTCAATCAATAGAACCATGATATAATTAAAATATGGAAACATCACCATTCACCTCACTAATTGAGTCCATTCAAAGTGTAATCCAACACGATTCATCGTAAAGATATAATAAACATCACCTCACTAATTGAATCCATATAAAGCATAATCATCCAACATGATTCGTTGTAAGAATATAATAAAATTGCAGAAAAAATGAAATTATGAAACTGTGATTTCCCAAATAATAATAATATCACTGATAGCATAACTCAAGCCACCACATATAAACAAAAATTTGATCTTTATGCACTCAATACATTTCTTGGCAAATAAAAAATCAAATTCAAGATCAATTGAAAATTTAAACTCCAACCCAACTCTAAGAATAGTGTGATGCTTACCACACACATATTATATCAACTTTCCAAAAGCAAGTTACCAGAGAGTTAATTTTCTAGTAGAATATGTTTTAAAAAAAACACACACACACACACACACAATTCAGTAAAAAAAAAAGTATTCTTACCGTGAGAAGATCATTCATCTTGATGAAACAAGTATGAGAGAGAGTTGATGGTAGTGAGTTTTGGACAGAGAGGGAAAGTTTAGAAACAGTGTTATTCTGTAATGTAATTCGTTTTTGACATGTAATATTTATTTGGTTGGTACTATGTTGTGTGAGGCCGGCGAGGAGAGAAAGGAAACTTTGTTATTCAATTGAATTGTGATAAAGAAGGGCGTTACAATAATATATGGCAACAATATACCAAAATAATGAATAATAATCTCTGTTTGGCGATGCTTCTTCCATCTTATACCAATTTTAATTGAAAACTCTTTCAGCCAGATAAAGTATTTTCAAAAAAATATCAAAATATGTTAAAAAATAATTTTTGACTTATCAAAATCTTTGCCAAACATTCCATCGATGACTTGATTTTCCCCAAAAATTTGGTAACAAACACACATGTATATGCATATTCAACTATAATTTTTACGTTTCAATTCCATCTTGTTCCGGCTATTCATACCCTTTGTGTCTATTATCACTTTGTTAAAATAATGTCTAACTAATGTTGGTTGAAAACGTCAAGTGGTAATTATATTTGCATTACAATTTTTGTTTGTTACATCATATTTAAAATTACTTATGTCAGATATTGTATTATATGTTCGATTCTAAATTACAATGTTATTCTTGCAGCATTTTGTGGATGATCTACAATTTTTAAGGGGTGGGGGGTTTGAACTTTCAACCTTTTGTGCAGGTTTTCAAATCCAGTAAAAATCAACGACCCTACTAGGTTTGAGACAACGTTATTAATTAACAAAAATCGGTTGGAGATTCAGTTGCAAAATTCACATATTAGGAACCAATAGTGCAATCTTCCCTACATATTATTAAATTCTGCATTCAAAGAATAAAATTAAACACAAACCATTGTTTATTACTTTATAGTCCCTATCTTTTATTTATTATCTTCATGTCAAGATGATTTAGAGTTGTGATTAGCATAGAAAAATAAGTAATGTGGTTAGAATAACGTGAGGAATTAAGCTACTTGTGCATAAATGTTTTGACATAAAGTTTGACAGATACTGATGTGACATGCGCCTCAAAGCAAGTTATAGTGTCGTTTTGACATATATCACAACATATTATTTGTTAATTCGTGGTTAATTAATGCATTTTTTCGTATTCTATATTATACTATTGCACTTCGATTTGATATTTAGTGCGTTCAGACGTGCATCCGAACTAAATTACAAATTGAATTGTTCTATAAACTGAAAATTCACCAGAACTGTAACAACTTCAACTAATTTAACTATTGGCCCCATTTTTTTTTTAAAAAAAATTGATAATAACCTCTTCAACCTCCCTTTTAAATTGATTTTTTCCTAGGTTCCAACTATGCACCACTCTTGATAACCATGCACTTGGAGGGGTACCTGCAAGTCTGCAACTGTTTGGTACGTCAGATTGGACACCAACAATTTATATTTATTGATCCCATTTTTAATCTCTGTTTGATCCTATTTTTGAACTCAATTTTTTTTTTTCAAACTCATTTGAATCACATATTTCGTAAGACCCATAATTTTTTTTATTATCAATTTTTCAATAAAAATCTCACTAACTTTTATCAAAATCTAATAAAAAAAACTAATTTTGATCCAAACTAAAATGGGTTTAATGTAAATAGCCTGCAATAAATTTTCTCCGAATCTTTGTTCAGATTAATATATGTTTTTCCCTCTAAATTTGTCATTGTAATTTAGTCATCGCTTTGTGGGCACAAAGAATATGTATCTGATTAAAATTTTAAATTCGGCAGTTGAACTATGGCGGCTTTTATTCATATAAATACCTATTTATTTATTAGTTTGTTAAATACCTAATTGTTGGGTATTTTTGTGATGCCCAAATAATCACTAGGCTATGATGAAAAACAGTGACCCGTTTAACTTCATAGGCTATAAGCCCGGGATTGAAGAATAATTAAAGTCCACCACCACAAACAATGTAGCCCAAATCTTATTGGGCATTTNCCAAATAATCCCTAGGCTATGATGAAAAATCGTGGCCCGTTTAACTTCATAGGCTATAAGCCCGGGATTAAGAATATTGAAATCCACACCACAAATGTTTGTAGCCCAAATCTTGTTGGGTAGTTGGAGGAAATCAGCCAATTGGGCTAGATGCTCAATACCCAACTAATTGGAGATAAAGTGATAAGGTCGTTACCTCTCCATTCCTGGTTCAAATTTGTAAACTCTATCATATCTTTTGGTAACCAATTTTTGTTCTCGTGATGCCTATCCCTGGAGAGAATTCTGGGAAATTAGTTCCACTCCTTGCCTATAAATTGAAACCTCTCGACCTCAGTCTAAACACACCAAAAATCATTCTTGCTTTGTGCTTAAGAAGAAGCAAAGAACGGTTCCCTGCTTTGTGCTTGAAACTGAAATCTGCTTCTGTTCTTCGTGTCTTGGTGTGACTTTGTGCTTCTCCAAAGTTTGGTGTTGCCTTTGTGGTGGTGGATCAGATTTTCTGAGCCTAAGAAAAGGGGAATTCATTGTTCTTTATTATTCTTCAAATTTAGTTTTCTAGTTTGATTTCCTTTATTTGTTAATTCCTTAACTTACTTGTTTGATTTGTTCAATTGTAGGTGGAATTTGAATCACACTAATTATGTGTAAAATTTTCATAAATAAAAAGGGGGTGTGACTTGAACTACATCTCTATCTGCTTCAATGCTCATTGACCAACTCATCTTAAAGTGGAAGGAAAAAATAAATTTATTTATAAATTATGTCTCAAACCCTAAAATCATATTTATTAAATTTTACTTTTGATGTTTAAAAGAGACAAATATGAAACTTCACATGCACAATGGTATTGTTATAGAGTTCCATTGGTATCATTGTATACATACTATTTACAAAAACTAGAATTGTACAAATTCAACACGAAAAAAATATTATATGAATTTTTACAAACTCTCATTCGTTTTCACCAAAGGCATCAAAGAATCATTGATCGTGCTCAATTATTATACCATTCTATATCAAAAAGAAAACTCCAAACTCAAACTAAAAAATGAATAGTCGAAGTTTCTTCTATTGACCAAAAGAACTCAACCATCAAACAACCACCTCTCTTTTATCAAGAAGTCACTTGGACTGTTTATTCCATAAAGGAAACACAGACATCTTTCAATCAGAGGTTGAAGATCACAGAGCGGACGAAGAAGAAGTTACAGAGAATTCTAGAAGACTGTCAAAAAATTCAGATGTGAGAAGTGAATTAGGACAACAGTGGAATTGGCTATTTGTACCCCCATATATCCACTGTTGATCTTTGATGAAGATCAACAATCCAGAGCAACTAACAACTTTACACATTTAAGAGGCGACATTTAATACTAAAGTCACACTTCCAAAACACATTTTTGTCCATTTTAATTGGTTCGGGTTGGACTTCATCTAATTGAAATTATCAGGCAATAGTAAAGTGTATTGGGTCAAGCCCAGTTTACATCATAGGACGATTTGGTTGGATTTGACATCACAGACCAACAATACAATCCTTGTGTATACAACACCATGAGAATAGAAGCGTCAAGCGTGGGCAGGCGGGCTGGGTTTCTTGCCCCCGATTTGAAAATCATGACTTTGCTACTGAGTTGGGGTGGTTTAGTTAGCTAAGATAGATCAAGAATAAGGACATAGGCATCAAACACAGTCGCTTTTCCTTCATTAATTCTTCCATTAGTAATATCATATTGTTTCTAGGTAACTTTGATGAATTTACGAAGCCGTCTTTTTACCCTACATAAACAAGCACCCGAGAGAAACATGTTCAAAGTTGATAAAAATTAATGTGTCCCATGAAACGCGTGTAGTGAAAAAGTAGACAAAATTCGTGATCCAGTGAAATGTATGATTAAAATGAAGTTTGACTAACGTTTCGGCAAACAAACCAAATAAATGTTTAGCTCTTTTTGGTTTGGTTTAAAATCATGTTTTTGCTATATTTTGTTAAAAATCGATGAAATGTGTGATTTAAAAGTTAATAAAAGTTCTAAATTCCATGAAATATATAATTAAAAAATGAATCTTAGAGAAAACAAGTTTTATAAAATTGAGGGCAAACATGAGCTTAATATATACACTAATAAATTTGTTCGACTAGTCATCGCGATAATTGGAGTCTATCTTTGTTCGGCTAACTTAATATTCATCTTTTACGTCCAAATTGCTATGTATAAAGCCTATTTTGTTGAAAATTGAAATTTCACCGCAACGAGGAAAACTCTCCTCCTCTATGAGATTGGTCTTTCAAATCCCCTTATCCTGACAGTGGTCTTCTCTATCTTTTAAGTAAATTTTTGGATCAAAAGGAAGGGCATTTGGTTTGTGTTTCAGTTGAGGTGAGGTGAGACGAGGCGAGGCAGGTGAGGCGTTGCAGCGTCGCAGAGCGGAGTGCGGGCCTTTGCATCCACGGTGTACTTGCGGATGAGTCAGGTTCCTTCGCTGACGCGTGTTCAGTTCGTTCCTAATGTAATCGCTTCGACATGTACAATCAGCTCGTCCCGTGCACAATCACCTCGGTCGACGCGTGGCGTGGTGTGGACCACCTCTACTGACAAGTGGCGGGTGAGGTGGCGGGTCTGACATAGGCCCGTAACAACTACCTTTGACATGCTTACTGTTGCAGACACATGCCCAATTGTGTGTGCCACAGCAAGCTAATCCAAACAAACAAATTAAGTGTTGTTACCATAAATTTAGGATTGGAAACTCTGAACGATATTTACGAGAAGTGAAAGGGTTTTTGTCTGCTTACAGGAAACAAAGTTTTCCAAAACTCCAAATCAGTTTTTGGTGCCTCAGCAATCTTTGTAGCCCAAGAAACCAGCATGAGCAGGGAGCCAGCAGCTAGAGATAGAGTTGAAGAATGGAAAGGCATTGAGGACCTTCTTGTTGTAGATATTGAACACAACATTTAGAGCCCACCAATTAGCAAATAAACACCAATCTTAAGCTTTTGAGCTGCAGCCTCTTGGGTTTCTTTATTGAATTCAATGCTAATCGGTAAGGGCTGCGATCGATGAGCTTCGTAAGCATTGCACTGGATTGAAGCCTCGCGAGGTCTCGAAGTCTCTGGTTTACCAATGTAGCCAAATCCAGATACTGCTGAAATGTACAAAGGCTTCCAGGCTAAAACATTTGACTTTTCACATTTTCTCTCAACAATTTGATTGGGAATAAAGGATGAAAAATGGGTTTTGGAGGGCGAATCCTTGTGCTGCAAATGATCAACAAATGCAGCAGATGAATATATTTGTTTTGCTGCAAAAGCCATTAGTTTTAGGTTTCTGTATGTAACTAGCAAAGGCTGTAATGGTAGGACTTGTTGGGGGTGGGGTGATTGGCTTAGCCTAACCCCCAAGGGTTCATGCATATATATATAGCATTGTTCAGGAAGCAGTAGGGCCAGTTAGATGGCTGGGGGTTGGTTGGGGGTGACTGACCTCTCAAGCTTATATGAGGGCTAGTTGTCATTTGCTGCCCATCAACAGGTCGCAAAAGGCAACCCAAACTAGAAATGATCACAATTTGTACAAAGTTGAACTTCAAATCATACCAATACTTTAGGAATATTGTTATTTATCATCATGATGATAAATTATCGATGATGTGATAGTCTATATAAAATATTGGCATTGGACAGTTTAATTATATATATATATATTCATTTTAGTTTTCCGTGCCAGCCCGACAGTCGAAAATTCCGAAACATTAAGAAATAAATTGAAATGAAGCAAGAACAGCATATGATTTTGTTTTCCGCGCGCTACTGCAATAATGAAAAATCTATTAATAATTACATCAAAGTTCAAATATCTTAAGATACAGATTTGACATTGCATATCAATAGATAGAATCCTTCTCAAAACCTAAATTATTGAAAGATCAATCCGACAACTCGTTTGTGTCACTTTCGTCCACCTTGTCGTTTTATAAATCCATTTCAACGGTACAATTTTTCCATCTTTATAAAACACGTTTTTTGTAGGAATTGTTAAATCAAGATTAAAAAGAAACCGTAGAAATTTCAATTAAATCAAAACGAGTATATCTTCTATCTTCTATATATTAAAAGTGGCTATGTAACGGAATTTCTTGTTTTTAATGGAAAAACTAACGGAATTTGTTGTTTTAACGGACTATGTAACGGTATTTCTTGTTTTAAACAGGTAGCTGCACCTTCTTTCAGTATTTTTATCATAACTTTGTATTCCGATATCCGATTGAGGCGATTCAAAATGCGTTGGAAAGCTAACTCATCTGGATACAACTTTAATTCAGACATCATTCTCCAATTCGATCACT
>CAIGRT010104548.1:0-14298 GCA_903798405.1 Fraxinus platypoda | reverse complement strand
CAATTTTTTTTTTCTAATTTTTATTGATTTCGGATCGGATATCCGAGAACATAGCAAATCGGATTTGGATTTAACAATTAAATATCCATCGGATTATCGGATCGGATCGGATCGAAAAAAATCTCTTATCGGATCGGATAAAGACAGATCTAATCCATATCCGATCCATTTACAGCCCTATATATAGACCAACCTCAATTTCGGGACATTTTGGTGGAGATGAGTTCGAGCTTAATAGGTCGAGTTCGGGGTAATGAAACATATTTTCTCATTTCACAAGCCTTCGGGCATCCAGATAGCAGCTGATGGTGAGTAACAGCTGTGGTTTGACACATGTTCGACGCGAATAGGGCAGGGAGTAGGAAATCTTGGATGATTACTACATGGCATGGATCAAAGTTCAGGATTGCACAACCTTTGACCTTCCTGAGACACCTAAATACCCCACTTTCACCCTTCATTTTTCACTTTTTCACTCAACTTTCAGTAAAAGCAATTCGAGCTCGGGGCTTAGTAGGTTTTTGTGAGTGACCACCTTAAGAGGTAAGTTTTTGAGCTTTTAGTTTATTTTGTAAGTAGTATAATGTCGAGTGGTAGCAGTGAATGGTCGTGTGATAGTAGTGAGCCTCTAGGAGTTCGACCACTAGCAACCCAGTGGGTGTAGGTGCGTCCCTTATTCCTATGGCTGTACCTTTAAGTTCGCACCCAGAGGAAGGAACAGTCCTAACCTTTCCTAAAGAGCCAACTAAATATAAAGAACACATAATTATTAAGACGGCTAGAGAGTTCGAGGTAATGCCCCAGTGTGATGTTAGGCCCCTCGAGTCTACTGAGGTGACCTTTTTTAGAGATGTACTTAAAGTTGGACTTAGGTGGCCTCTCCACCCATTCTTCCTCCACTTCCTGACCTTCTTTTTCATCTGTATGGGCCAACTAGCCCCTAACGGCTAGAGGCTCATAATTTACTTTTTTATTTTGTACAGGTGCCTTAAGGTCAAGTCTAGGATTGACCTCATGAGGATGGTTTTCGATATGAAATTCTCGTCGGGGTATAACTGCTTTGTATACTTATCCACAAACTTCGAGGTTGGAAATAACGTTTGTTTTTTGTAAAATCTCAAGACCTCGACCATCCATTTAGCTCAAGGTGGGAGATTCCCAAAAATAATTTATTAATGAGGGTCAGGAACACCTCGATGCTTTAGAGATCGATAGGCTTCAATTAGTGAACCAGGAACCTCTTGCAGCAAAAATTAATTATCTACTTGAGGATGACACCCTCGACTTCGCCAATATGAGAGTGATCGAGGGTACGATCTCCGTCCTCTTTCATTTTTTTCCATGCTATTGTCCCGAACTAGTGCTCGAGCTAATACCTTGTGTCATTTTTGTAGAATTAGAAATGACTTTCGATCCTTCCAAGCTCTTCGCGAATGTCCACCACAAGGCGAAGGGATCGAAAACCAAAGGCTCCCGCCCCTTCGAAGGGGAAGAAAAGAGCGATGGAGGCTACCTCGAGCAAAATTCCTAGCGGGGTATGGCAATCGTCAAGAACAAGAAGCCCAATTCCTCCACTACAACCTTCTTCTCAAGTTAACGCTCGAGCCTATACTCTACAGGTTGCTCCTGAAATTGTCGACCTGGATGACGATGTTATACCCCCGACCTCAATGGATAAATATGTAAAATGCTCATTGGTCTCGAGCATTGTGAAGAAATATGCTGAAGAGGTCGATTACCATGAAGGGGCAAAGACCCTCGAGCTATTTACTCTAAAGGTAAGTTCTCGATCTTCAGTTATTATTACTATATATATATCTTGATCTAACATCGATCTTGACTCCCTTTCTCAGACTTTGAGTATTGTTCAGGGCTTAGCCTTGAAAGGGGTCAGCGTCTTACACAAAATGACCGGGATCGAGGATGAGATCGAGCAAGGCATTAGGCGCATTCGTGAGCTTGAAATGGAGCGGGACCTAGCTAGGATCAAAATCGAGAATGCCTAGGACCAAGTGGGAGCAGCCAAGGACGAGGTCGAAGAGGCTTGGGGACGAACTTACCAAGGCTCGATCTCAGACGGTTGAACAATTTAAAAACTCAGAAGTGTTCGGGACGATGTTGGGACAATATCATTACAGCTTGAGGCTTGCTTGCTCATTCCTATGGACTAAACTCCATGAGGACTTGACACCTATCGTCGAGGAGCTGAGGTTGGTGAATGAGCTCACGAACGAGCTCGAGCTTTTCACTTCTGAGGTGGAGGACGGAAAAGGGGACGAGGTCAAGACTCCTAATCAGGGCGACCATACTGATTTAACAGATCTAGACTAGGCCCCCACCCCAATCTTTGTTTTTTTATGTTTTTGAAAATGTAACAAGTGCATTGCCCGATTTGGGTTTATTTTTTTATTTTAACGCTAGTTCGATGTAATGCCTTTTGTTATTAATTATGCTCGTTCATTCAATGTATATCGATCTCAAAATTGACCAATGTCGAACTCTAGTTCGAACAATGTAAGTTCGAGTCTTGGCATCTATGTTGAGCTCGTGTCTACTGCTTGTTAACCATTTTTAGCTGGAAGCTTGAGCTTCTGCAGTATTTTATGCGGTGAGCTTGAGTGTGTATCTTGCCATTTATTTTGGGCGAGCAGCTCTAGTTTTTATTCGATTTTTAATATGTAGCATGCATAGCTCGAGCATATTACTTTGCCGGTATTTTGGACAACAAGCTTGATTTTTTTGTTCGACTTGTAACTTATATCATGTGAAGCTCGATGTTGTTTGTATAACTTGAGCATTCTTTCACAAGCTGTGATATTATGTATAGCTCAAGCGTATTACTTGGCTAATATTTTGGACAACAAGTTCGAGTTTTTTGTTCGATTTGTAATTTATAGCATGTGAAGCTCGATGTAGTATGCATAGTTTGAGCATTATTTCACAAGCTGCGATATTTTAAGCTCTAACAGGTAGAGCTGGAGTGGTTTTTCACAAGCTGTCACTGACCTGACAAGTAGCTTGGGCTCTCTCTCTCTTTAACTATTTTTTAAGATAAAGCTCAGGGACAGTTTGTGAATGGTGAGTAATAGCTCGAGCTCAAACACAACATGATTTGATATTGAGAGATGTTCAGGTCAGGTCATAAAGGCTAGAGCAGCTACGTGCTCGTGCACGTCCTTACGCTAGGTAGGTGTTTTAGCTGCATGTGCAGAGCAAGGTCTTATGCTAGTTAGATGTATTAGCTGCATGCGGGGAGCACGACCTTACGTTAATTAGATGTATTAGCTGCATGCGCGAAACACGGTCTTACGCTAATTAGATGCGCTCGCTAAATAGAGGTGTTTGGGAAAAGTTTTTATTGTCAAAATGTTTATAGAATAATGTAAATGTACATGGGCTCATAGGTCCGAAAAGGTAAACAACCTGAAAGCTCAAGCTAAAAAAATAAACTACCTAGGGAATATAATCCTAACCTAATATGAATTGAATGAAAACTAAGTAATCTAGATACATTAGGGCATGACCGACTACTTGTAATAAATCTTGAGGTTGTTGGCATTCCAAAGCCTTGAGAGTGGTTTTCCCGAGGTGTTCTTCAGGCTATATGCTCCGCTTTTTACTTTTCGTATGATTTCAAAAGGGCCTAGATTGATCCGAGTTTTCCCGGGGGATGACATGCAGTTTCTGCCCTTTTGAGGACTAAATTTCCAACTCTAAAACTTCTAGATTTGACCTTGTTGTTGAAGTGTCTTGCTGTTTTACTTTGATAACTTGCAAGTCTAAGCAAATGTTCGGTCGTTGGCCCTTCGGGATCAGGCTAGAGCCTTCTTAATGTAAGAAGGCTGATCTCGATTGGAATTATAGCCTCGATGCCGAAAGCTAACATAAAAGGGTCTCGTAAATTCCTACCTTATGGGAAGTCATGTATGTCCAAAGTATGGAGGGCAGTTCCTCGGGCCAACTGTCTTTAGCATCCCCGATCCTTGTTCGAAGATTTTAAAGTATGAGTCGATTAGTTACTTCAACGAGGCCGTTACTCTGAGGGTGTGGGACTAAAGTTAGGCGATGGTCGATCCCGAGGTTGGCACAAAAATTTTTGAATTGTACATTGTCAAATTACCTTCCATTGTCTGTTATAAGTATCTTTGGTATTCCAAACCTACATACAATGGACTTCCATATGGATGACCTGAGCTTGGGTTCCAAGATTACTGTCAGGGGTTCGACTTCTACCCACTTGGTAAAGTATTCTACTACAACTGCAACAAACTTCAGTTGACCTCTTGCCACAGGAAAATGTCCTAGAATGTCAATTTCACATTGCTCGAAAGGACCCGAAAAGTGGACGGGAGTTAGCTCTTCGGTTGGGGTATGTATGATTTTGCTGAATCTCTAGCACTTGTCACACCTCCTTACGTAATTTGTTACATCTTTCTTCAAGCTGGGCCAATAATACCCATATCTTATAAGTTTGTGGGCAAGAGCTGGAGCTCCTTGATGATTCTCACACATACCTTCATAAACTTTAGTCAAAGTTTGGAGCGATTTGGAAGGTCTAAGACACCCGATGTAAATGCCTGTTATTTATGAACTCGATTATCGGGTCCATCCAAGAAGGCTCCAGGTCAATGTCCACGACGCTTGGCTTCTAATTTATGCTAGGCTCTGTTACTATCTTGATGTTTACCATTCTGTCGAGCCCATCTATCCCCATGAACATGAGCTTAGATAAAGCGTCAGCCTTCAAATTGTCAGCTCTATCAATCTTAAGGATTTCACAAATCCTAAATCGCCTTCTGAGATCATGCACCTTTAAACAATATAAACTCATTTTTTCGCCTTTTTTTTTCAAAGATACCCTCAATCTGTCCAACCACTAGCTGTGAGTCGCTGAAAAGTTTAATGTGTTCAAGCTCAAGGTTGTATGCAAGTTCTAGAGCTATGATGACAACTTCATACTCGGCTTCATTGTTAGTGCCTTCAAATTCGAATCTGAGTGCATATTGGATTTTTGCAATTTTATTCAAGTTAATAATGATGATCTTAGTCCCCGATCCTAAACTGTTCAATGCTCCATCCACGAAGACTTCCCAAATTTCCGTAGTCTTGCCTGGGTCTTTATCCTCTGGCCCCCGAGACTTTGGGGTAAGTTCTACTATAAAGTCAGTCAGGGCCTGCGCCTTGATTGCGGGCCTTGGGCTTGAACTCTATATCAAATTCACCAAGCTTAATCGCCAATTTAAACAATCTTTCTCAAACATCCGGCTTCTGAAGTATGTGTTTGAGGGGGTTGATCTGTAAGTACAACGATTGGATAAGACTGAAAGTATTGACACAACTTTTTGGCAGCTATAACCAAGGCAAGAACAAGCTACTCGACCAATGTATATCGAGCTTCTGCATCAAGAAGCACTTTACTCACATAATATATGGGTCGTTGGACCTTTCCAATCTCCTTTACTAGAACTCCACTTACTGCATCTTGAGAAACGACCAAGTATAATAACAAGGTATCTCCAGGCTTCAGTTTGGTAAGAACTGGGGGCGTCACCAATGTTTTTTTGAGTTCTTTAAAGGCTAAATCATATTCCTTATTTCGATCAAAGGTTCGGTTGTCCCTAAGAAGTTTGAAGAAGGGAAAACACATGTCTGCTACTCGTGACACAAATTTGTTCAAAGCCGCCACTCGAACAGTCAATTTCTGAATGTCCATTTTGTTCTTCGGGGGTTCCATACAGATTAAGGCCTGGATCTTGTTAGGATTGGCCTCTATCCCTTTGTGTGTGATCATAAGACCTAGAAATTTTCCCGAGGCCACTCCGAAGGTACATTTAGTTGGATTGAGTTTCATCTTATACTTTCGTAGTGTAGCGAAGACCTCTTCAAGGTCAGTGATATGACAGTTTACTTTCTTGCTTGCTCTTAACCACCATGTCGTCCACGTATGCTTCGATGTTCTTCCCTATCAAGTCCGCAAAGACCTTGTTGACGAATCTTTGATATGTTGCTCCTGTATTCTTCAATCCGAAAGGCTCATCCTTGTAGCAGTATATGGTTGAATCAGCCATGAACGAGGTATTTTCCTGATCCTCTTTTGCTATGAAGATTTAGTGATATCCAGATAAGGCATCCAGGAGGTTGTATAGTTTATGACTTGAAGTGCTATCAACAAGATTATCAATTCGGGGTAAGGGGTAGCGTCTTTAGGGCATGCATTGCTTAAATCGACGAAGTCAATGCAAACTCGCTACTTTCCATTGGCTTTCTTGACAAGAACAATGTTGGCAAGCCAATAGGGATATTGGACTTCCCGAATGAATTGTGCATTAACGGGCTTAGCAATTTCTTTTCGGATGACCTCCCACCATTCTGGCGCAAACTGCTCCCTCCTTTGTTTTACTGGCCTTGCATCTGGATTTATATTGAGTATGTGTACCGCAACTTTAGGGTCAATTCCAGGCATGTATTTGACATTCCAAGCTAATATGTCGATGTTGCGGGGCAGGCAGCTGATTAGTTCGGCCATGGTTGTAGCATCAAGATCTCAAACAATGGTAACTTTTCTACTAGGCTCAAGCTCGGCCTCCTCCATTTTCTCCACTAGGGTAAGTCTCCACGATGCTCAAAGTCATGCTCGAGCTCTGAAAGTTGCATGACGTGAGCTTTGATTTCTCGAACGTTGGTAACATAGCATTGTCTGGCCACTACTTGACTTCCTCAAACTACCCCGACCTCATTACTTATTGGAAATTTCATTGTCAGATGAAAAGTTGAGATAATGGCCTTAACTCTATTAAGCAGTGGCCTTCCAAGTATGGCGTTATAGGCCATGGAGCACGAACTACCTGAAAGGTTGTGCTCTGTGTTACTAGTTTCCCTTCTGATCCTAAGGTGAGAGGTAATCCGATAATGCCTTCTAGAACGATGACATCACCTCTAAACCCCTGAAGGAGATTTTGACTGGCTTCAGTTGCTCGGTTGAAATACCCATATGAATGAAAGCATCATGTAATAGTACATTAGTTGCGCTTCCATTATCATGCGAAAAAGACACACCTTCTAAGTTCTTTGATTCGAAAGTGATATCTTCTATAGTGCCAAGATCTGTGCTTGAAATTAATAGATATTGTCTAGCGTATTGCTTATGCCCATTGCTCGAATCCCCTCATGTGGCAGTCCCTCCGACAATGATGTTAATGGTGCCCACTGTTGGTTGCTTATTTTTCCGATCTTTCGGAGCCTTGTCCTTATTCTGATTGGTCCTCTGACGCTTGTCATGACTGATATAAGCACCCAAAAATCCCCTCTTGATGGGAACTTCAATTTCTCACTTCAGGGCGAAGCAATCTTCAGTCGTGTGCCCATGATCTCGATGAAAATTACAGTACTTACTCCTATTACGGGTATCTGGAGGAACTCGTAGCCTTGGAGGCCATTTTAGCTCCTTAAGGTTTTTTATCTCCATCAAAATGTTAGACCTCGTGGTGTTCAATTGGATGAAGGATGTCAGATGGGGGGTTTTGCCTTGGCTTACCCCGAAAAGGATTCGATCGTAGGTTTGACTTATGCGGCCTTCTATGATAGAGCTTACTTGATAGCGAGGTATCTCTCATTTGAAACAGTGTTTCCTTCATGTTAATGTACTTCTCAACCCTTTGGTAAGTAGGTCGGTCACTGACTTAGGGAGGGTCTTTGAAGAGACATCTTGAACGGTTCACATCTTATGGGGTATGTTAAGGCAGAGACGGCGACTTTGATATTTATGTCGAGAATCTGAAGTCTTTCTTTGTTAAACCTTATCATGAAATTGCGAAGTGTTTCATTGGGTCATTGGCTCATCTACATAAGTGATGCGTCTGTCTTCCTGATACGCTTACTGTTTGCAAAGAAAGTGGAGAATTTATCAACCAAATTTGAAAAAGAAGCTATAGAGTTAGGTTCCAATGTGGAAAACCAATCCCAAGCTGCACTAGTGAACATATGAGGAAAGGCCTTGCACATTACTGTATCATGTGTGACCTGAAAGTTCATGATATCTGTGTATATGTTGTTTGAATGATATTGGCAAGTTTAGTGGAGTCCATAGTAACTGATCTCGAGTCCGAGGTTGTGCGAAGTACGCCTCAGGCTTCGACATCACTGGTGCACAAAACATGACGAAGAGCTCAAACCTCTGCCATAAAATTGCCCTGTAGTGCTGGTACTGGATGCGAATTTCTTTGACTCTACAACTGAGTTAGCGTAGTAACTTGCTGGCAGAGCTCCTCAAAAGCTCTGGTGGTAATTACTACTGGTTAGGATATTGGTATTTTCGATTATTTTTCTTGGGGGGCTAGAGGGTCTTCAGGGGGAGGATGTAGAACCGATGAGCTTGCTAGAGGAAGACCTGAACATGTATTAACCATGGCTTTTGGTAACACTTCCCACATACGGCACCAAAGATGCTACCAAAAACATGTACCTGCTAGATCTTGAATTGGATGCTTGAATACCGCACGAACTGATCTTCAATACTTGAAACAAAGGTGTCAAGGTGTGTTATCGTCGCCCCTCTGTTGCTTAAGTCAGAGAGAGAATTAATATGTGAGGCTATGTGCTGAAAATTATGTAAAAGCGTACCTGAATAATGAGCATTGGTCCTGTATTTATAGATATTGGTGATGGAGTCCTAAAAGGATCCAACCACTTGTAGTCATTATCCTTATCATGTAAGGCGTTTGTGTTATATTGAAAGTGTTCTGTTTGAGTTTGAATCAAACTTGTGGTAGGTTGACAGTTTGGATTGGGATAAAGGTTATGGTAAGTCACAATTAGAGTAGGATTAATTTTCTAATGGATATGAGATATGGGCAATGGCGTCGTTATTATGAAACACGACCCGACCTAGATTCATAGCCGGACCTCAATTCCTGGACATTTTGGTAGAGTTGAGATCGAGCTTAATATGTCGAGTTCAGGGTAATGAACCATATTTTCTCATATTATATATGATTTTTACGTTTTAGTGCATTTATATATTGAATGAAGAATTTTTTATATTATTTAATTAAATATTAATAAACGATTTCGCTATTATAATCTTCTACAGTCAACGATCTACGGTCGATGATTGTTCTAACTTAGGACAATTCCTAGATCCATCACTGCTCACTAGTACTATCGAATATCCATGTCCTGACAAGTAAGCCGGCCTTCTCTTTCACTAATCAACATTAATCTTCTAAATTAATATCCAACTTATGTCCATTTACTAGTTTATTTAATTTGATTGGGCGTGACTCCTTAATCTAGAATTGGGCTCTAATTCTTGTTTATACGAAACCTGAACTTGAATGGTGGGCTTTAAGGGGTGGGTGAGCCAACAACTACCTATATAACTCAGAATATGAAATAAAATTGCACGTAAATAATAAAGGGGTGATACTATTAATACCACAATTTTTTATATATGCACTAAGTTTTAAATGTATTAGAGTTTTTAAATTTTATTCATATTGCCATATTTATATTCTTAATTTTTTTCATTGTATTTTTTTTACCCTTAATCTCCTATGAATTAGCATATCTTGTCCTTAATGACGATTTTCATCTTAAATTCTGTTAGCAGGCTCTAAAATAAGAAACAAATATATAGTCGCAATTTTTTATTGGTTACTTTTTTTTGCTTATTTAAAAAAAGTATTGTTTACTCCTTTTTAAGGGAATTTTTGAACGGAAATCATCGTTAGGGATTATAGTGTAATTTATGTGATTTCATTTATAATATATTTTGCCATAATAAAATAGTTGTGGAGTGTTGTATTAGATTAGAGAAAGATTAATTTAATCATGTTTGGTGTAAATAATATCCTGATTAAATTATTTATGAAACTTATCTTCCTATATTTGACCAATAATATGTTCCGTAAAATGAGTTTAGACCGGATTCTTCATTTACCATATTGATGAATAATAGGAAAAAACCTGTTAGTTTAATTAAATAAGTTTTAAAATAAATAAGTGTTTTTATTAATTAAAGTTAAAAATAAGTAAATTACTAGTTCTAATACGATGAATTTACCAAATGCCGTATTTAAACAATATAATACAATTCCATAATCATATCATCCCTAATCTCATATGTAGCAAGCATACGCTATTACGAAGGTTCAAGGGTTTTCCCATGTTGTTCCTAGAAAATCGTGATGTCGTTAATTTTTTCAAATTCGACTAGGTTAATAAAAAAATATGGCTATTTGACGTAGAGTGACACAACCAATTCTTCAAAAGATCGTAACCACTTAAAGATCCAAGATATTACACATAACTATGCATGGAAATTCATTCCAAATAATAATTATTCGGACCTATTTCGAAAATCCTGTTCAAGATTAACATACCTAGCCCATGTTTAGTGCGGATTAAAATTAGATTTTCAGCAGATTTTGATAAAAATTGATGAAATGTTGTATGGTTGAAATGTTGTTATGAAATATATAGTTAAAATTAATTATTGATTTTAACTTAGATTAAATTCTGAATTTTAATTTCTATCGGACAGTGACCTAGTGTTCAAGAGGATCAAGATTAATTTAAAATTTACTTTAATTGCAAGACAATCTATATATTTAAAAAAAAAAAAAAACAGCTATGCATAAAGGGTAATTTGCAATCATCATACAGTTGCTTAACTGAAGGATTTTACAGCCAAACCAGCATTTGATTGCTAAAGGTGTAAGTAATGCCACAGGAGTAATTCAGTAGGTAGATGGAACTATTGACATAAATGATACATGTGCTGAGTTGATAGCATCTGTATGGTGCATTTTCTGTATTTGTTGTGTAGCATCTTTGAATAAGAATTTTGTCGAACTTTTTTTATACTTGTAGTAAAACCGATGGCACTGACAGTCCATTTGAGAAGTTGCAGCACTGCAGAAAGCAAGAATGGCAGAAGGAATCAAAATGCCTTTAAATTTCAGTGTCAGTGAAAGGGGCAGCTTCTCTTGTGTCAAAGGAAGTGTTGAAGTAAAGCATAAGCTGCACCAAATATACGTAGAGTACTATCCAAGTAATTACACCTCAATACTCACTGCATGTGATTCAACCTAACCATTCTTTTAGTGCTGCTAAAAATGAGACGTTGCCCCAACGTAATTCTATATCGACTAGACACATGGTAGATCACTTGTGGAAGAAAATGAACTACTTCACGTCTTAGGTTAACTTTTGAGCCACTGTTTGGTACAGATTAAAATTCAAGTCAATAATCAATTTTAATCACATATTTCATGGATCCTACAACTTCTCAACCACATATTTTATCAACTTCTATCAAAATTTACTAAAAATATAACTTTAACCCCACCAAACAGGGGCTTAGAACGATACTCTAATTTTCGAGAAGTGGTAGTGAAGATATGTCCCAAACTTAGGTTTGAGACGCACCGAGCAAAGTACAAACCGTAATTCATTACGATGTGTTAAGTTGTGGAACTTAATTATTACAAATTTTTAAGTTTTATTATTATTAACAGAAAAGAGAGAAAGAGAGGTTGGAGAAGATAGGTGTGCGATTTCTCGGGCAATTTTTTAATATATTCAAATAATATTTCAACTATTAAGCTCAATTTTGTTTAGAATATCATTTTATTTTTATTTTTCTAAACTAATATTTCTCCTGTATTTAAACCTTTACTAACAAGAATCTTTCAGAAATTATATTCGGACACCATGCGTGATATGGTTAAAAGTCACGTGCAGGCAGGCTCCCATCACTCTTTTATCACGTGGGGTATCAAACTTTGCTATTATAATCACATATCTTGTAATCTACGTATTTTCACCTAACAATATAAATACACCTTATTATATTTATTTTTGTATATATGTTTATCGATTTTTCAAAATTCAGTTCTGTACTAAGCTTTTGTGATTTCAACGTGTCCTCCTCATTTTTTTCTACACCTAGACACATGTTTATTTTATTTTTTATTTTTTTTTCGAAAAATAAAATCTATTTTCTATCATTTTGAAAATATGAGTTTATCATATGTTGATTCTTGATATTGAATTAAGTTAATTTTAAAAAAAAAAGTCCAATGCAACATTCTAAAAAATAAGGTCTAATATTTTAAGTTTTAAGTTTGTGTTCGGTCTAATATTTTTGATAATACATTTTCGAAAATGAGGTGAAGCATATAATATAAAACTCAAAACATATTTTTAAAGTTTTGAGTGTTTTAAGTAAAAAATTTGAACATATTCAAAATATGGAAAATAAACGTTTAAATAAGATTTTAAAAATTAAAAAAATAAAAATAAAATTCTAAATGTTTAAAAAAACTCTAAAAAATAATAAATAATATAAAATGTAAAAAATATAAAAATTAAAAATAGTTCAACTTCTTAATAATTATTTACATAAAGAATCAGAAAACATTATTAAAATAAACAAAGATAAAAATATTATAAATTCATATCGTTAATTCTTTTTCAATTTCCTATATTTTTCCAACTCAATTATTATTTATTTACTTTTTTTAGCGAAAAAAAAAATTGTAAGGTTTACAAACTTTAAAATGTATATATTATATATAAAATATTAGGGTTATACCACTTGTACATCAAGTGGTGTACATCAAGGGTTACACCCCCCTCACATGGGGGGTGGGACCCATTGAAATAATATATTTTTACTTGAGTGGATCCCACCCTCCATGTGAGGGGGTGTAACCCCCGATGTAAAGCTTGATGTACCGCTAGCATGATCCAAAATATTCCATTTTACTAAATAATCAAATTTTATGAAAATTTCATAAAATATTTTTATTTTCCAAAATTTCAAACTAAACGTATTTTCTAATTTTCGATTTTGAGAAATAATTTTTTAAAATTATAAACTGTTTTTAGCAATCTTTAATAGACATTAAAAAAAACTAAAAATGAGCTCAAAACTCAAAACTAAAACGGAAACACAAATCAAACGATAAAATTATAAAAAATAAAACTAAAAATTAAAAAATATAAATATATAAATTTTGAAAAAAATAAAATCTTAAATTACGAAAGAAATAAAATTCTTAAAAAATAAAATTCTTGAAAAATAAAATTTTCAAATTCCTAAAAAATAAAAAATCTGGAAAAAAATGTAAAAAATAAAATTTATCACCTGTTAATGGTTATTTATATAAAAATTCTAAAAAACTATATTTAAATGAACACGAATAAAAATTTCAAGTCATTAATTTTTATTTTATATTTCCTATGTATTGCCAACTCAATTTACCATTATTTTTTTGTTTTGCTTTTAAGTGAAGCCCGTTTGAGCCCCACTTTATCATAAGAATACATTTTAGAATAGTAAATTGAGGAGAATGTGTGGTTAAAAATTAAGAGAAATTTTCGGATTCGCATGTAATATTATTTTATTGAATAATGTGTGGTTGAAAAGAAGAGGAAAAAAATGTATTTTGAAAATAATGAGGATAAAAAAGGGCACAATTTACAAACTGAATTATCAAATTTTATATATGAAATAAAATATCATTAAACATTTTCTCATGTTTTCTATTTTGAGAAATTGCTTTTTAGATTGACAAATCAAACAAGGTTTTAAAAATCTTAAAACCAACACTCAGAATAGAAAATTAGAAATGAACTCAAAATTCAAAATTGAAACACAAATTAAATGGCCCCTAATGGTATATAATTATTGACAATTATCTAAATAAATCTTAAAAGATATCTAGAAATCCGCCTAATTTTCTTTATTAAAAATCCAAATGCCACTCTCTAAGTAATCATCTTGAGAGCCTGTTTGGTAAAAATTCTCATTTTTTACAGTAAATCAATTCTCATTTTCAACCACACATTCTTCAATAAAATAATATTTTCCATCACATCAATACTTTTTTCTTCTTTTTCAACCACACATTTCCCATCATATCACTATTCAAAAATCAATTCTATTAAAATTTTCATTTTCCTTCTTCTACTCATTTTCAACCATACCTTCTTCAATAAAATAATATTTTCTATCACATCAATACTTTTTCTTCTTTTTCAACCACACATTTCCCATCATATCACTATTCAAAAATCAATTCTTCTCCCAAAAATCCCTACCAAACACACTCTGAATAAAATTAAGGAATAATTGCAACAAAAATCTCAAATCTTTGAATTATAGTAAACTTTCTTCAAACATTTGATTTGTTATAGCCGTGAACCCCTAACATTTCCAAACGTTGTAGGTGAAGCCTTTCTGGACAGTTTACATCCACAATTCCATTAGCTGACCAAAAATTAAATTTTTGC
>CAIGRT010104540.1:0-20359 GCA_903798405.1 Fraxinus platypoda | reverse complement strand
ATCTAATAGTGCACTATTTTCATTACTCACAATTCATACATATTCCAATATTCAACATCATAGCCGAAAAAGTTATCAAACACACACAAGCAGACAAAACTCTAATATAATGCTAGAAAACAAACAAATAGAAACCGAAAATAACTAAATAAAAACTGCAAGATTTTAAATTTTTAATTTTTTTTCACGCAATCACGCAAATCTGCAGTAAAATATGATGAATGCCACCCCAAACTTATGTCAAACGTTGTCCTCGATGTTGTGATTAATAACACTAGACAATATGAAAGAGTGCAAAACAATCAGGATAAAGTCACAATAAGATAAAGATAAAGGGGCTCAGAATACTCACCTGATCAGTATGGAGGTGGTGGATGAAAATCGAAATCGGATGCGCCATCAACTGATGGTGGTGGGAATCGTGCGAGAATCTGTCGCATTAACTCAGATTGTTGTGCAAGCTCAGCCTGCATACCTTGAATGTGGAGAGATTGATCCCGAACCTCAGTCTCGATGTTACCCGGGTGGTCCCAAGTCTCATTAGCCATCAGCTCAATCCCATCAACTTTGCCCACATAGCGATTCAACTGTCCATTCAGGATCTCAACCTCTCGTATCATAGCTAAAGACTCCCGACTGGCTGTAGAAGCGAAGTTCCTGGTGCTAAGCATGTCATTCCTTACCGTTTGGAGATCCATGCCCATGGCGCCCACAGCCCGCTGAAAACTCTTGATATCTCTGCTAGAACATGTCATGGTGGCGAACATTTATCTCAGTAACTGTGTATCAACATCTAGAGGTGCCGATGGTGGTGGTGCCTCAGACATTTTGGCGTCATCAGCCCCTGATTATGTACAGTCTGCTGCTGCCTCAAGTGTACCCTCTCTTACTTCTCTCTATGTTTTGGCCTATCTCGATCCCGAGCCTCCAAGGTAGTCTATTTAATGAAGGGGTTAGGTTTCTTGGGAAGCTCCCCGGAAGGGATAGTAACGTCGGCACTCTTGCAAACTCCACTGATTAAACTTGAAAAAATCAGAGAACGGTGACAATCTCCCTAGACACCCTAAGAATGAATCCAATCATAAATGAAGGTGGCTAAATCAATTTTCCGTCCTCTCACCAAGTGATAGAGTAAATCGACCGTTGGATCGGTAAATGTGGTCCTATATAAGGTGGGCTCGATGTTGTGGCAAATAAACAACCAAAGAATGGCTATTGACGGTGTAAGCTCAATCTAATGCCACGCAGAAGTTTGTAATGGCCAAGCATCCTCACGCCCAAGTAAATTGGCCCCGACCGTGCTCCAATGAAAATCTCCGGGAATAGGAACAATGTTATCCCAAGTCAACTGATAACAGTCATATATGAGATAGGGTGTAAACATGATCCACTTGTCCCGTACCCATGTCTGATGTAGATGTTCGGACTAGGGGGTGTTGATGTTCATGTTGAAATTCGAGTAGAAGTCGTGAACTAGTCCATCGTACACTGGATGTGGCCGTTCTATGACTTTTTCCCAACCACAGTTATGGACCAAGGTGACTATCTCGAATCCGAAAAAATCCTCATATTTAACCTGTCTCTCTAGAAGTAGTGCCCAATGACTAATGATATCAGAGTAACGAGTGATGGCCTCTTGATTTAAAAATCATTGTATACCCTTTCAGGTCTCCTAGTTCCCTCGGTACCCGAAGTGGAACCCAATTTTTCTTTTCCTTCGACCATTCGCTTAGGAGGCATTCTGCAACACAAAGAAAATAAAACCTATAAGTCATTTGGGATGCAGAAAGTAGATGCTACGAGACTAGCAGATGAAATGGAATACATGAGCACCAAAGTCTCGAAACTTACGTCAAAGGTACGCATGATATTCAAGTAATCCAAAATTATATGTAATGAACCAAACAAAAGCATAAAAACAATGTAACGAGGTATGCTTGGCTAAAAGTGTAGTGAAATATGTGCATTATAGAACACAAATGCAAAATGTAGGCAACAAATCCAAAATCAAGTCAAACAATGACAATTTTCCATATAAAACTGTGTTCGACCAAGCAATTTCGCATCCAGACACCGTCGAGAAAAATCAAAATTTCCAGAGCAACCTCCAAGCATATGAAAGAGGGTAGTGTAGTCTCACACATATCAAAATTTGAGGTCAAACGGACGTCGTTTGGATGAGGAAACGGATGGACGAAGTGAGAGACGTGAAGTGCCGTGTGCCTAGCCATGTCATGCCTATGTGTGATCCTTTGTGGTTTGGTGTTTCCAATGACATTTGGCAAAGAACATCAACAAAAAAATCAATCCAAAACTCATATCAACAATGTCAAATTCAAAATGAACCCTCATTCCACACAAATTTTCACATATACATTTCATCGAACACGTTGCAAGCGCTACATTTTCCATGGAGATTGCAAGACCTAGGTTATGAACCCAACCTTAATTTTTTCAATGCAACCTAAACATTAGAAATGCCATCAACTACCTAATGCCCCATCCTTCAATCAAACATTCAATTTTGTGTTCAAACATCAATACGAAACAATCGAACCACATACCTTGAAATCTTGATGAAGTATAATGGAAACAAAAGGATTAATGAGTGATGACTTGTGTTTGTGGGTCGTGTGCGTGAGTGTTGTGCAATGTGTATGTGTGTATGTTGTAGTGACCGTGTGCAAAATGTGAAAAGTGGTGTGCGTGGTGTGCTTGTGTCTTAAAAAAAATAGGGGGGAGGAATTACTCTATGCGACCGCATAGAGTAAATACATGCGATCGCATAGAGGAAAGCACCAGGGCCAAATTTAGCCCTGATCATTACCTTGCGACAGCATCCCCTGGTGATCTATGCTGTCGCATAGACTACCAGGGATGGGTTTCCTGTCGATTTCAAAAACTGATCACATTCGACCATTTGAGACCCCCGATGTCTCGATTTTCATGCTAAACAAGTTCACATGAATGAAATGAGGAAGTTCAATGTGGAAAAATTTTCAAACATGCTCAACTCTGTGAAAACTTATTTTTAGTCAATGTTCACTAAAAACTCGATTTTCAACTCACAATGCAACTCAGCTTTTCAACTCCCCCACAACTTCTCCAAACATATTTAAACTATAGGGCGGGCGTGGATGGAATGAATTTAGTTCCAAAAACCGTTTTAAACTTGAAAACACATGTTGATCTCGAAAAGCTAAAAATAGATTGTTTTGCTTTGAAATGCGTGACTTTCGCACTGAATTAACTAAATCCCATTCCAATACCCCCAAACTTATGCACAACACATTCAAAACCAATTTGGATCATGTATAGACTCTTAGTGACCTCTAGGGACAATGAATGACCTAATATGACTAAAGAGAATTTAAAAATATGTAAAACGCATAATCTAATGCATAAAGTGAAATAAATAAAAGGGAAAAATATGATGGGTTGCCTCCCAACCAGCACTAGTTTATAGTCTATAGCTTGATTGTACTTCGGTTGATTCACTCCATTGTGATTAGATAGACGGTGAACTTTTCTTTTGGAAAATTACCGCTCCAATAAGGTTTCAATCGCTATCCATTCACCTTTAATGTTCCCTTGCTATCGTGAGTGATTTCAACTGCTCCATATGGAAACACCTTATTGATTGTGTATGGCCCAGACCATCTGGACCTCAACTTCCCAGGGAATGCTTGAGTCTCGACTCTCAAGTTTTATAACAGAACTTGTTGTCCCACCACAAACTTCCATCTTTGAATATTCATGTCATGCCATTTTTTGGTGTGCTCCTTATAAAGTTTTGCATTCTCATACGCCTCCAGTCAAAATTCATCCATTTCATTCAATTGCGACAATCTCTTTTCACCAGCTGTCTTCAAATCAAAGTTAAATTCTTAACTGCCCAGTATGTTCAGTGCTTCAACTCAATTGGAAAATGACATGATTTCCCAAAAATCAACAGGTATGGAGACATGCCTATATGTGTTTTGAACGCTGTCCTGTAAGCCCATAGGCATCGTTAAGCTTCTTAGACCAATCTTTCCTAGAAGAGCTCACTATTACCTCAAGTATCATCTTCAACTCCATGTTAGAGATTTCAACTTGGTCGTTAGTTTGAGGATGATATGGAGTTGCTACACGATGCCGGACACCATATTTAGCCAACAATGACTCAAATTGACGATTGTAGAAATGCTTGCCCCATACTAATTATAGCCCGAGGAGTGCCCTAATGGGTGAAAATATACTTATTTAAAAACCCAATCACCACCTTAGCATCGTTGGTTGGCAATGCTATTGCTTTCACCCACTTGGAGACGTAGTCAACAGCAACCAATATGTATTGATTCGAAAATGATGGTGGGAATGGTCCCATGAAGTCAATTCTCCATATATCAAAAAGTTCCACCTCAATGATGCTGTTTAGAGGCATCTCATTCCTTCTCGAAATATTTTTAGTGCGCTGACACCTATTACACATCTTTACAAATTCAAAAGCATCTCGAAATAATGAAGGTCAATAGAACCCAGATTGTAGAATTTTTGTTGTTGTTTTGGATGCCCCAAAATGGCCCGCGTAAGTAGATGAGTGACATTGCTCCAATATTTTTCACTTCTTCATCTAGCACACATCGTCGAATAATCTGATCTGCTCCTCACCTATACAGAATAAGATCTTCCCAAAAATAATACTTCAAGTCAACGAAAAACTTCTTCCTCTGATGACTTGAATAATCTAGTGGTATGATAGACTTGGCCAAGTAATTTATGATGTCAGCATACCTAGGCACTCCATTCATGCTAAAAATCTACTCATCTGGGAAAATCTTATTAATTTCGATTGAATCATTCTGCTCTTCCGGCTCAAGTCGAGATAAGTGGTATACTACCACATTTTCACTGCCATTCGTGTCCCTTATTTCCATATCAAACTCTTGTAGGAGTAATACCCAACAGATAAGTCTCGATTTAGCGTCTTTCTTCGTCAACAAGTACTTTAAGGCAGCATGATCAGTGTAGACTATGACCTTTGATCCCACAAGATATGACCAAAATTTGTCAAAGGCATAGACCACAGCTAACAGCTCCTTCTCTGTAGTGGCATAGTTTAGCTGGGCATCGGTCAATATTTTGCTTGCGTAGTATATCACGTGAAATATCTTATTCTTCCGCTGTCCCAATACTGCCCCCATCGTGTAATTACTAGCATCACACATTAATTCAAATGGCAAACTCCAATCCGATGCAATGATCACTGGTGCTGAAGTAAGCTTCTCTTTTAACGTGTTGAAAGCCATAAGACACTCTTCAGAGAAGTTAAAGGTGACATCCTTGGCTAGTAGGTTACACAGAGGCTTCGTGATCGAGAAGTCTTTAATGAACTGTCTATAAAATTCGGCATGTCCCAAAAAACTACAAACACCCTTAATTGACATCGATGGTGGTAAGATCTCAATAACCTGAATTTTTGCCTTATCTATCTTGATTCCCATTGTTGATATGCGGTGCCCCAACACAATGCCCACCTGAACTATAAAGTGATTTTTTTCCCTGTTTAAAGTCAAGTTAGTCTCTTTGCATCATTGCAATACCAAGCTCAAATGCTTTAGACATTCATCGAAGGACGATCCAAATACCGAAAAGTCATTCATGAAAATCTCTATGAATTTTTCAACCATATCGGAGAATATTGCCATCATGTAGCGTTGAAAAGTGGCAGGAGCATTGCACAACCCGAATGTTATCATACGATAAGCAAATGTACCATAGGGTCATGTGAAAGTGGTTTTCTCCTGATCATCAAGTGCTACTGGTATCTGATTGTACCCAGAATATTTGTCGAGAAAATAGTAGTGAGAATGACCTGCCAGCCGTTCTAGCATCTAATCAATGAATGAAAGGTGAAAGTGATCCTTCTTAATAACAGCATTGAGTTTCCAGTAATCAATGCACACTCTTCAGCCTGTAACAGTTCGCATGGGAATAAACTCATTCTTCTCATTCTGCACTACCGTAATACCACCCTTTTTAGGCACAACCTGGACTGGACTGATCGATACACTGTTTGATACCGAGTAAATAACGCCGACATCTAAGAGTTTCAGTACTTTATCCATAACCACCACCTTCATGTTTGGGTTTAGCCTTCTCTGACCATCTATACAGGGTTTAAAATTCTCTTCCATGAGAATCTTGTGCATGCACAGTGAAGGGCTAATCCCTTTAATATCCCCAATAGACCATCCAATTGCTATCTTATTTTTTCGGAGTACTTG
This sequence comes from Fraxinus platypoda, assembly GCA_903798405.1. Lineage (NCBI taxonomy): Eukaryota > Viridiplantae > Streptophyta > Magnoliopsida > Lamiales > Oleaceae > Fraxinus > Fraxinus platypoda. The sequence continues at coordinate 14,090 of CAIGRT010104540.1, read as the reverse complement.
TAGTAGTCTCCCTTCCTCCACCTCACTGACTGAGATCGAAATAATCACTGGGAGTGTAGAAGATTCCTCCAAATAAGCATAATGAAGATGAGGTGGTAATTGCTTAAGATCCAACTTTGGAGGCTGTTAAGTAAATGGTAGTGGCTTTGTAGAACTAGTTCCTAATTCCTCAAACTGAAGTTTCCGCGTGTATGGTGGGTTAGTTTCCAAGAACCTCGCACATGTCTCAATCTCAAGAGAATCAGAGTGAGTAGATTGGGAATGCGTCATACAGGCTTCATACGCGTCTGACGAATTGTGCAACAGAAATATGTCTTGGACTACTTTTTTAATTACATCAATCTGAAAATAGCTATCTGACTTAGTGGAAAATTTCATGTCTTTGAAAACATTAAACGCAAATTGTTTCTCGTCGATCCTCAAAATCAACTTACCCTTCTGTACATCGATGAGTGCTCTCCTAGTAGCTAAGAATGGTCGACCCAGTATAAGTGGTACATCCTTGTCTTCCTCAATGTCTAGGATAAGGAAATCTGCTGGGAAGATGAATTTTTCCACTTTAATCTATACATCTTCTATAATCCCTCTTGGATGGGTAATGGATCGATCAGCTATCTGCAGAGTCACCGTTGTTGTTTTAGCCTCTCCCAAACCGAGTTTTCTGAAAATAGAAAGTGGCATCAAATTAATACTTGTACATAAATCGCATAAAGCTTTATCAAAATAATAATTTCAGATGGTGCAAGGAACAGTAAAACTCCCTAGGTCTTTTAACTTTGTCCTCTAGGGTGGGTAAGAGATCTATTAGCCAGCTGCAGAGTCACTGTTGTTGCTTTAGCCTCTCCCAAACCAAGTTGCCTGAAAATAGAAAGTGGCATCAAATTAATACTCGCACCGAAGTCACATAGAGCTTTATCGAAATGACAATTTCCAACAGTGCAAGGTACAGTAAAACTCTCTGGGTCTTTAAGTTTTGGATGTAGCTTTCTCTAGATTCTAGCGTTGCATTACTCAGCTAACATTACCGTCTCATGCTCATCTAGCTTGCGTTTGTTAGATATAATATCCTTCAAGAACTTGGCATAGCTAGACATTTGAATAAGTGTATCGGCAAACGAAATGTTAATGTGTAATTTCTTGAAGACTTCTAGGAATTTCTTGTATTGTTATCCAACTTGTGCTTTTTCAATCTCTGGGGAAATGGAATAGGAGGCTCGTAAGGATTGATAGAATTGTTCTCCTTAACCTTTGGTGCTTCTGAACTTTCCTTAGCAGGTACTTCAGGTGTCTATTCAACTTGCTCCTCATCTGAAGAATGCATTTTCTCCTTACTCACAGCAAGCCTCTGGACATGAATTTCTGGCAATTGCACCCTACTTTTGGTTGTTATTGTTTTAGTGTGTTCCTTAGGGTTGATCTCTGTATTACTGGGTAGCGAACTTGGGGCTCTGCGATTCATAGATAGTGCCATCTATCCCATTTGTGTCTCCAGGTTTTTAATAGCAACACTCTGATCTTGGAGAGTTATTTCAGTTTTCTCATAAACTAATTGTTGGCTTCCATGAACTGATTTGTTTTCTCCATGAATTTACCAAACATTTCTTCCAACTGCAACTTCTTCTCTGTTTGCTGAAACTGACCCTGTGGCCTATTATGATTCTGACCACCCCAAGAAAATTTAGGGTGCTTCATCTACCCTAGGTTGTAGGTTTCTGAATGTGGATTCATTTGTTGATGTTGTCCCCATTGTACGAAGTCCACTTGTTCCATGCCTCAAGCTAAAATTGGGCAATCCGCCGTGTTGTGATTTGCTTCACACCCCATATTGTAATGCCTCCCAAAGAAGTCCCTTTCCCTTGTGGTTTGCATCCCCTATTTGTAGTAAGAAATATGCATGTATCTGGCCTCCCATGTCTTGTCAGCTATAATTTCGAGCTGAAGAAGTACAATTGTTGTCCCAATTGGATTGGCAAATAAGCTCGGAATGTCAAGTCATCATGAATTAATTCTACAGGTGGTCCCTAGTAATTAATGAATTACTTAGGGAAAAGAGCTTAATCACTTAATTGGTAGATTCTGCGGACGCTGACGTCAGAACTTTACATATGCACTCAGCTAATTGGATATCTATATATTTCGTCAGTGATCTTCAATCATCATGTTTCTTTCAATCTCGATAAACTACATAAACTTCTCGTACAGCAACAATAGCCAACCTGACTTCAATGACTGACCTCGGATACCAATTACCGAACCGACATCACGTTAGGACCTATTCTTCTTCTATAGTAATCCGAACTCAACCGACCTCGAAGGTCGGACACCAACAGTTACCCCCGAGGTCAGTGCTGACCTAACGGAAGGACTTACGTTATCTAGCACAATTCCCCACTTTTGTAATCATTTTAATAAATGTTTAGGGGCATGTGTCACTTCGTAACTTGTGCATGAGCTGTAAGGCTCAGTGGGTTCCTTCTCCATGAAGATTTAAATGAGATAGTTAAATGCAATCCAGCCGTTCATTTATCATTTTTTTTATTTGAATGGTTTGAATTCTGTCCTTTAACATTCTTCCCTTTAAATAACATTTTCCTTCTTCATTTCTCACTTTTGCACACCGAATCTCTAGATCTTTGCTGTGTAGAAATTTTTTTATATATTTTTCTGATTGAGGTCGACTCCGTCCAGGTATTCACTTTTCCCAAAAATACCTTTCGTTATTTCCACGCTTTATATTTTTTTTATATGAGTTCGGACGATTCTCGAGTACAGTCCTGGGGAAATCAATAGGAAGAAATTGTATCTTCATCATCCACTCCGTCTGTCGGCCTTCCTCTGCTAGTTCAGACTGTCTAGAAGTGTTGACTCCCATCCCCATAACTTTTGTTTATCCACAACCATACAACTCCCCAAATAGTATGGAACAACGACGAAAAATGAGGGATGAGAGATCACAAGGGGGTAATAAAGATAGGAATCAGAAATGGGGGGCAGATTCCTTTAGGTCGGTTATTACGGGAGACGCACTAGCTAGTATAAGACCTAAGTATAGTATACGTAATAATGTAGAACTAGTGATCCCATCATCTTCTGACCGAGCTAACACTCCACCATCGGGGTGTGTAGCCCTCAACTCAGCGATCCTTCAAGCTGGGTTGAGACTTCCTTTCCCAAAGATTATTCACCAATTCTTTGCTTCGTGGGGAATTGTCCCTACCCAACTTTTTCGAAATGGGTGGAGAACTTTGATAGCGACCTTAATTCTATGGAAACAATTAGGTCATCCCGAGCTAAACGTGTCCCAATTTAACTCTCTGTTTACTTTTAAAGAGGATGGGAAGAACACGGGATGGTGGTATACTAGCGTCCGACCTAAAACGGAGGGGGGACATTAGTTTTAGACACCCCCTCCTCAATTAAAGGATGGAAGGATGAGTTCTTCTTTGTCCTGGGGGACTGACAGTTCCATCCTACTGAAGTGGATAGAGAGGACGTAGTCCCCACTCTTTATCATTCTTTCTGTAAGTAGGAATTACTTTATTTCCGATTCAAATTTTTCATATCAAAATTATTTCCTTTAACCTTCTTTCCTCCTTTTTTGCAGTTTACAGACCTTGCCATTTGAACTCGATTATCCAAGGTCAGACCAATCCTATTCGTGCTAGCTCCAACAGGCAGAGGTCTTGTAAGTTTGTAATTTCAGACTCAAACTTGTTCCGACGGGCTTACTTCGGACGCTACCACCGACCTCGACCTCCAGCCGTCCTACTACTTCTGCCCCCGCTTCTTCTCGTAAGTCGTTCTTATATTGACTTAGGTAATATATCATTTCTTTTTTTACTTAGAACTCTCCGAAATAAAATTTTTATCAACTTCTGTCCCGGGTCAAAATACAGACATGCTAAATTTTCGGGCAGCAAAGGCGGCTGCAGAAGCTGAGGCCACTAAGGCGAAAAGGAAAGTCACTGATACCGAGGTCACCATCCAACCTGAAGAGGCCAATTCAGAGTCTAAAGCAGAGCAGCCACTGAAGAGAAACTGTTCCACAGAGCGGTCAGCTATGCCAACCCCGCCGCTCAATCCAATTCTCCTCAGCCAATTCCTTTGGCTATTCTTACTACAACAGCGGCTTCTTCTTCAAGGTCCCAAGAAAGGTGTCCCGATCTGCAGAGACCAAGTGTGGACGATATCGTAGGGTGCCGTCCTGAGGTCTTCTTGGATTTCCTCCGAGCACTCTCTCCAGTGAGGGAAACAATTGCTGCATTACCGTCCCCTTTGAAGGAGTCCGCTGCCATTATGACCAGAAGCTAGAATGAAAGAGAGCAACAATTTTTATCTGAGATACCCATTGGAAAAAATATCATTTCAACTCAGCTATACAACCATAGGGCAATCCTCCACATGACGTCGGTCACTGAGAAGGTAAAGCTCTTGAATCTTGAACATCATACTTTGTTACTCTTATCATGACCTCTAATACAACATTTTCTATTTTCAAGATTAAGGTCGAGCTCGACAAGATGCTCAAATTAAGGGATCAGGCCAATATCCTTTTTGAGAAAGTGGAGGCGGAAAAAGCGATCTTTGCGGAAAAGGAGAAAAATTATGAAGATCGTCTAAACATTATGGGGAAAGAGCTCAATGCCTGCCTTACCTCCGAGCTGAGAGTGAAAAGAAGAGAGCTGATGAAGCAACAGCTCGGGCAACGGTGGCGGTAAGGAGGGTGAAAGAGGCAGAGCTAAAGGCCTCTAAAGCAGTGAAGGACTTTAGGGCTTTCCCTGGGTTCGACGCTTTAGCTCAGGACGTATATGTACTGGCCTTGGGAGAAATCATCAAGTATATCAATAAGGAAAGGCCGGACTGGGATATTGCCTTTTTAGCGGAAGAATATAAAGAGCAGCAAGCCGAACTTGAGTAATTATCCAAGGCGGCTGGAGTTCGGATCACTCCAGCTGAGGAGGACGAAGCCCATGTTTATGTTCCTCCCCAAGACCTCCCAGTCCCCTAGTCCCATTCTTGTACTTAAGTTTATTTTTAAGAACCCTTTGTAATTTCTTAACTTCAATGAACGAAACTTTCAATTTGCTCTTTAAATGTTTTTTACTTCAGCAGTAATTCCTTTCCTTGAATGTTTTCATGCGACATTAGTTTCCATTATGATTACCTCTTTATAAGAAATTTTCTTAATTCATATAGCTTTAGTTCGACTTGCTCGTAGGAAATACTTAGGTTTTTACAAAATTTCACTAAGTGTTTACAACATGGGCAACATTAACATGGCCTGCTCATGAGCAGGGCTTAGGCAATTCCTTGTATGAATTTCCACCAAGTGTTGCAGCACATGCAGCATTACTTCGTCCTGCTCATGAATAGGGCTTAAGTAATTCCTTGTAGGAATTTTTACCAAGTGTTGCAGCACATGCAACTTTAGTTCGGCCTGCTTATGAGCAGGGATTAAGTAATTCCTTTTAGGAATTTCCACCAAGTGTTGCAGCACATACAACCTTAGTTCGGCTTGCCCATGAGCAGGACTTAAGTAATTCCTTGTAGGAATTTCCACCAAGTGTTGCTTAGTTCAGCCTACTCATGAGCAGGGCTTAAGTAATTCCTTGTAGGAATTTCCACGAAGTGTTGCAGCACATGCAACCTTAGTTCGACATGCTCATGAGCAGGGCTTAAGTAATTGTGTTAATAATTCTCCACTTTAAAAGCATGTATTGTTATTATATTTATCATACATAACATGCATTACAATGCATAGTCGTTGTTTTACTGATAATACTTTTTAAGAGGCTTTGCGTTCCAAGGATGCAATAAATGTCTTCCTTCCATATCTTCCAATTCATACGCTCTCTTAAGCAATACTTTTGTTAATTTATAAGGGTCTTTCCAGTTTGGTCCCAAGGACCCAGAATTGAGTTCTCTTGTTGCTAGAAAGACTTTTCTTAATATAAGGTCGCCCACTTTGAATTCTCGCTTTTTGACCTTTTGATTGTAATATCTAACGTTGCATTGTTTATATACTGCATTTCTGATCTCAGCCTCGTTCCTTTTTTCTTCTATCAAATCCAACTTTCCTCACAACGCTTGCTCATTTCCTTTCTCACAATATGTCATCATCCGAGCAGAGGGAATTCCTACTTCAAGAGGAATGATAGCTTCCACTCCAAAGGCTAAGGAAAATGGGGTTTCCCCAGTGTTGTTCCTAGGTATAGTGCGGTAAGACCACAACACACTGGAGAGTTCCTCTGCCCATCCTCCCTTAAGAACATCAAGTTTAGCTTTCAGTATATGCTTGATGATCTTATTAATTGCTTCAACTTGGCCATTAGTTTGAGGATGATTTGGTGTAGAGAAGTGTTTTTGGATGCCGAACTCTTCACAAGAATCAGTGAAACGATGGTTGTCGAATTGTTTCCCACTGTCAGTCACAATGGAATGTGGTAATCTGAATCTGCATATGATGTATTTCCAAATAAAATCCGTAGTCCTTTGCTCGGTTATTTTAGCCAGAGGCTCGGCTTCTACCCATTTTTTAAAATAGTCCACAGCTACAATTGCGAACTTCGTCCTCCCTTTTCCAGTTGGCATATGGCCAATTAAGTCAACCCCCCATTTGGAAAAGGGCCGAGAGGCCATTACATAATTCAACTCGCCTGGGGGGAGCTTGATGTTGGGAGCGAATCGCTAATATTTATCGCATTTTCTAGCAAATTTCATCGCATCCTTCTTCATAGTAGGCCAAAAATATCCTTGTCGTAGAATTTTGTGGGCCAGGGATTGTCCTCCAGCGTGATTCTTACATATTCCTTCATGAACCTTTTGTAGGGCGCATAGCGTCTCCTCCTCGTTCAAATACCTCAACAAAGGCAATGAGTATCCTCGTTTATAAAGGACATCATCAATCAATGTATACATTGCTGACCTCATTCGAAGTCTTCTTGCTTCAACAGAATCCTTCGGGCATATATTTGTTTTCAAGAACGACCTGATATCATCCATCCAGGTCGGTATTGAATCAGTTGCCATAGCGACCATTTCTGATTCCTCAATGGCTAGATGATAGATCCTTGCCACATGCATGCTGTCAAATCCTTTTATTCCTTCACTCGTTGCTAATCTAGCCAGAGAGTCGGCATGATTATTTTGAGTCCGAGGAATCTGTTCAATGGACACAATTTCAAAGTTGTTGAGTTCTTGCTTCACGATTTGAGAATATTTGCTCATCTTTTCTTCTCTAGCTTGATATGCTTCATTGACCTGATTGGCCACCTACTCTGAGTCGCTGTGGATTATCAGGTAGACAATCTTCATATTTTTCGCCATCCTTATTCCAGCTATGAATGCCTCGTATTCAGCTTCATTGTTGGGGGCCTTGAAATCGAAGGACACTGCTTCGCAAAATAGCTGATCGTTGGGGCTAATCAAGACAATCCTAGCTCCTGATCGTGTTTCGGTCGAGGAGCCATCTACAAAGAGTCTCCACGGTGGGTGAGAAGGAGATTCTTCTGTTGGGGTCGAACTAAACTCTGCGATGAAGTCGACGAGGGCCCATCCTTTCAAAGACGAACGGTGTTTATATCTTATATCGAACTGGCCAAGTTCCACAGCCCACTTCGCCATCCGACCTGAAGTATCCGATTTTTGCAAAACTTGTCTTAACGGATAGCTGGTTAAGATTTCATTCGGATGCTCCAAGAAGTAAGGCCTCAACTTCCTTGCTGCTATCACCACGGTGTAAGCCAGTTTTTCTAAGGGGGAATATCGGAGCTCGACCTCATGCAAGGCCTTGCTTATGTAATAGATTGGATGTTGCACCCCCATCTTCCTCCCTTACTAGAACAGTGTTGGCGGCATGGTCGGATACAGCTAGATACAATATTAAGACCTCCTTTACTTTTGGTTTTGACAACACTGGGGATTGTGCCAATTGTAATTTCAGTTCGTCAAAGGCGCGCTGACATTTAGGAGTCCATTCAAATTTCTTTCCTCCTCTCAAGATGTCAAACAAAGGTTTGCATTTGTCAGTTGACCTAGATATGAAATGGTTGAGGGCAGCCATGCGCCCAGTCAAGCTTTGTACCTCTTTAGGCTTCGTTGGGGAATGCATTTCAATGATAGCTCGTATCTTTTTAGGGTTTGCTTCAATTCCCCTCTGATTTACCAGATATCCAAGGAATTTTCCTGAGCTCACACCAAAGGTACATTTGTGTGGATTCAACTTTATTCCGTATCTTCTTAGTACTTCAAACATTTCAGCAAGGTGCAATTGATGATCCTCTGCACCTACACTTTTCACTAGCATATCATCAACGTATACTTCCATGGTTTTACCAATCTGTTCAGCGAACATGGCATTGACTATACATTGATAAGTGGCTCTTGAGACCAAAGGGCATCATCTTGTAACAATAGAGCCCGCGGTCGGTTATGAAGGCGGTGTGTTCCTGATCTGGTTCGTGCATGGGGATTTGATTATACCCTGAGTATGCATCCATGAAGCTAAGCAATTCGTGTCCCGTCGTTGCGTCTACCATTTGATCTATCCTAGGCAACAGAAAGCTATTCTTCGGCATGCTTTATTCAGATCGGTAAAATCAATGCACATCCTCCAATCACCATTATTTTTCTTCACCAGGACTGGATTAGCAACCCATGCTGGGTACTTTACTTCATGAATAAACCCATTATGGAGCAGCTTCAACACCTCTTTGTTTAAGGCTTCGTATCTTTCTGGATTTAAAGGTCTTCGTCGTTGTTGTCGTGGTCGTACTGTAGGGTCCAGTCCTAACTTGTGGTAAGTGATCTTTGGGTCAATCCCTTTCATATCCGAGTGATCCCATGCGAAGACGTCAAGGTTTTTTTGAAGGAATTTGATAATGTAATCTCGGATGGGTGGTTGTAATCCATGACCAACTTTGAGTTCTTTTGGTGGGTCGCCTGATTCGATCTCTATTTTTTCCAACTCCTCTACGGGTTTTCCACCCTTCATTCGCACGCTGGGTGCAATAAACTGAGGTCAGGTCCACTGAGCATATCATATGGACTTTCGGATTGATCCTCACCTGGCATGTCTCGGCGATATGTTTATTTCCCATGACTTGCCCTATCCCGTGTGGCGTGGGAAACTTAAAGGAGTAATGATACATTGACACAATCACCTTGAGGTCGAATAACAATGGTTGTCCCATGATGGCATCGTATGGGGAATTCGAGTTCATTATGACAAATTTCGCATTTAACTTAGTTCGGCGTGGGGCTTCGTCGACCTCAATTGGAAGCTTGATCTTTCCTTTTGCTTTAACAAGGGCCCTATTGAGTCCTAGTATCATATTGGGATATGATTGCAAAAAACTCAATGGAATGCCCACCCATTCCAACGCGTTGACATAGAGTATGTTGAGGGAACTGCCTGTGTCAACTAAGATCTTAGGTACAACAATTATTGCGATGGGTACTGAGATTGTCGTGATACCAGAATAAGGACAAGAGTCCGCATCCTTTTCTTCAAACAGGAGTTGATCGTCGAAAGCACTTCGATGATGTTTTTCTGAGATGCCGATCTCAATAAAGTAGGCGACAACTGGCCTTTTCAACTTATTTCTTTTTGCTTGCTTATTTCCCTTAATCATTTGAACTCGGGGGCTGGGTAAATCAACATTGCAAACCCTTGCTTCAGCTTTATTCCCGCGTACAACACCCAGTCCGCTCGGAATAGGAAATTTTACACAATAATGATAGATCGAGGTTGCAGCTTGTAGCTCATGTAACAGGGGTCTTCCTAATATACCGTTATAGTTCGAAGGGAGATCTACCACAATAAAATCTGTTAGGATCCATCTTTGACAAGGGGATTTACCCAAATCCACACTTAAAAAAATTTGCCCCCGTGCCTCAATAGGGTCCCCTGAGAATCCATGTAACCTCCTACAATATGGCCGGAGGTAGTGTTCTTGGATTCCCATTTGCTCCAGCGTTCGAGAATCTAGTAAGTTTACCGAGCTTCTATTGTCAACTAAGATCCGATGCACCCGTACCCCTGCAACAGTCATGACAATGACTAACGCATCACTTTGGTCATGTAAAACTCCGTATGATCTTTTTCTGAAAACCCAAACCATTCCTCGCGAAGAGCCAGGCCAACCTCAGGTTATGTTAGTATCACATTATAATTCTACCAAGTGTAGGCGTTATGCGCCTGCCTCCGTCTGGACTTTCTGGACCCTTCAAGACATTGATTTCCACTTATTAGAGTTCTGATTTCAGCTCGGGTGATGGTATCCTGAGCTCGTTGATTCACCTGAGCTCTCTGGTTTGTCCCGAGTTGGTTTGGCTGTCGATTGTCTACTTGGCTTGCTTCTCTAGGCTTGGCTACGAATTCCTGTAGGTGGCCTTGGCGAATCAAAGACTCCACTTCTTCTTTCAAGTTTCTGCAATTGTCAGTGTTACGCCCCGTAGAGCTGTGATATCGACAATACCTCCCCGGAGTTTTCCCTGAGTATTCCTTTTTCTGAGGTGGAGGTCTGCGGAATGCCTCATTTCCCTCTGCTTGTAAGAAAATTTCTTCAAGCATGGCATTCAGGGAGTGATATTCGTAGAACCTTTTTGGGTATGGTTTGGAACGTCCTTGGTCTCTCCTATTCTTTCTTTTATCGCGGTCGAAATCTTTATCTACTTGTTTGTCTTTCGTCTGTTGTGAAGTTGGATGATTTGAATTTGGCTTGAGATCATCTTGATCCGATGTGGCTTCTTCAACACTAATATATTTCTCAGCTCGGCTTAGAAACTCGTGATATGTCCGAGGTCCATCTTCATGTACGGACCACCAGAACCTCGTTTTTGGTCCTAATCCAGAGAGGAAATCTTTTCAACCTCCATGGACTGCTTGTTGAATCTACTAAGATAGCTTTTTACTGATTCAGTTCTCCCTTGTTTAATTCTTACTAATCGCTCTTTGGGTGTGGTCCTTGCCTTAGAACCCATGAATTGGCCAAGAAAATCTGTGGCAAGGTCACTCCAACTTTTTATGGATCTTTGGTGGAGCCTTCTGAACTACCTTTGGGCCTTATCTCCCAAAATGAGCGGGAACGCGCGGCACATTATGACATCTCCTGCTCCTTGAAACTCCATCCAGGAAGTATATTTATCCAGGTGACTAAGAGGGTCTCCTTCCCCGTCATACCCGGTTAGTTGTGGCATCTTCAACTTTCCGGGTAGAGGTTTAGCAAGAATGTCCTCAGTGAAGGGAGAATGACGTTCTGTGAGATATTCCTCCGTACTCCCTTTATTATTAGCTTCGAGGTCAACGATACGTTTCCTTAAGGTGCTCATTTCAGGTCCTGGTCGTTCTTCAGGTTCAGGTCATTCTACTGAGCGTCTAGCATAGGATTTTTCATGCCTGCTTGGAGGTGTGAGGGAATGTTGAGAGCCCAATCTATTAAACACACTATTAGTTTTCCTCGCAGTTGGTCTTGCGGTTATAGGAGAACTTCTGATTTCTTCGGTTCGGCTTTTGGAAGATTTCTCTCCTGAGAATTGGAGGGTCCTTCTGGTCGGATGTTGTCTAGGTTTTTCCCTTTGTGAGGATTCGACCTCGGTATCTCGTGGTGGGGTGGGAACCTGACTCTACTCCAGCCTGTTGACAACATTCGCTAGCTTTTCAATGGCTTCTCTCATTGCGATCATCCGAGGATCGATGGTGTCCGTTTGACCTCGTCCTTGCCTTGTACTTTGTGGGTGGCTGGTATGTTCAGGATGAGTATGGGATTGATTCCCAGATGCTGACTATTCATCCATCACAATATTTCCTTCGTGAATTTAGTGAGGAAAAGGGGGTTGCTTTTTCAAGTTGGAGGCCCTCCTTCTAGCACCAAACTGTTGACGTTGAAATATGCATAAACAAATAGTCAAGCCAACTTAATGGGAAATAAAGTTTTATCAATGAGAAAGGATTGCAATATTCCTATATTACAACAATAGTCAAGATTGTTTTTCCTCCTCTTTAGGAGATATTTGAAATATGATTTAGAAATGCAAAGAGATATTGTAATGCCTCCCAAAAAAGTCCCTTTCCCTTGTGGTTTGCATCCCCTATTTATAGTAAGAAATATGCATGTATCCGGCCTCCCATGTCTTGTCAGCTATAATTCCGAGCTGAAGAAGTACAATTGTTGTCNTAATCACTTGATTGGTAGATTCTGCGGACGCTGACGTCAGAACTTTACATATGAACTCAGCTGATTGGATATCTATATATTTCGTCAATGATATTCAATCATCATGTTTCTTTCAATCTCGATAAACTACTTAAACTTCTCGTACAAGCAACAATAGCCGACCTGACTTCAATGACTGACCTCGGATATTAATTACTGAACCGACCTCACGTTAGGACATATTCTTCTTCTATAGTAATCCGAACTCAACCGACCTCGGAGGTCGGACACCAACAATCCCTAAAATTTATATCTCAAAATTTATAATTAATAAAATTTATTTATAATTAATAAATAAAAAAAAAAGTTTGATTCATTTCAATTTTGTACTGTTTTTGAAAATCAAAATCTAAACTAAATCATTTTGAAATAATTTGGTTCGATTTGAGGGGAAAAAATCGCGGATTCACATGAACCCAAACTGACAATTTCAAATTAATGGGTTCAACTCGATTTGTGATTTCGCGATTTTTTTGTGCAGCCTCAGTGTGGTCCATCGTCCCGTCAATGCTTTTTCTCCACCGTCATTTTATTTGCCACGTGTATAATAATTCACTGTGTTCCGTTCAAGCTAAGTGCGAGGAGGAGGATCCTGCACAACGGCATGTGTATTTTTTAAAAGAAAAAAGTAAATTAATTAACGTGTTTAGAAACAAGTTAATTACTCTTTTTTCATAAGCTTGGCCAACATAATCTAAAAATAAAAAAAACATTCAACCCTCGGGCATTTCCACGTACGATTACACAATTGAACAAAGACCCACTTGCCAATTTGACGATGCTACGCTATTGTGGGAATTTGGAAATTTGATTATTCCCTCTCTGCAAACATTCAATCAAAATTCCAAGTTAGCCTTTGTGGAGGAACAAAGAATTGAAGGAAACTGATGGGCGGAGGAGAAGCAGGCGGAGGAGGTGGTGGTGGGAGAGAGGGGGACTGGGAGTGCAGCGGCTGCCGCAACAGAAATTACGCTTTTAGATCCTTCTGTAACAGATGCAAACAGCCGCGCCTTCTCGTTGATTACAAAACCCCTGCAGATTCCAAGTGGCTCCCCCGTATCGGCGATTGGATCTGCACTGGTAATCATTTTATATAATATGTGGATTTTTTGTTAGTCTTTTGGTATATTAATTTAGGTTAGATTAAATATTGGATTAAAAGAAGGGGCAAATGGGATTATGTTACATGTGGGTATCAATAGATTGCGGCATTCTGCTCATTTTAATACTTGCCAGTAATAAATACCTGCCTTTCTATGTCAGAATTTCCGGGATCTGAAGCTCCTTCTCTTGATCGAACTCTAATAATTGATGGCTCGTTGATGATTCATTAATTATTTTGTGACCATTGTTTGGAAATCTTTCGGGATTTTTGTGTTTTGTTAATAGGCAATCACATCCTTGATGAGTAGAATTGAAACCCAAAACTTGGGTATTTATTCATTTAGAAAGAAGAAAATTTTGTTCTATTACCTCTTGTTATTTGAAATATGAAAAAGATCTCTCTTGATTTTACATGATTTAGGTTCCCATAGGTTCTTATCTTTTTCTATTAGCCCAAGTTTCATCTTATTCATCAAACACTATAATTTAGGTAAGTTTCAGATAGATTGACTGCTACATCTATGTTGGATGACAAGAAGGTTGATTTTGAAAAATGAGAAAGATAAACTCTTCGAACCATCATGCTGATGATTGGGATTTACTTATTTTACGAGTCGGCGTAAATGGGGTTCACGTGTTAGAAGTAACTTAACAATAATTCAGTTATACATTGAGATATGAGGCAGCTGAAAAAACTGTATTAAGGTTTGGGACCATCTCTGTAGCACTGACACTTCAATTAGAGTAGTGTCGGACACGAGTCGATACCGA
>CAIGRT010104524.1:0-14393 GCA_903798405.1 Fraxinus platypoda | reverse complement strand
TTGGCCACGCCCCATTATCAATTTCTAATCTACCCTTATTAAATGGAGTTTCATATGCAGGTTTCTGCTGAATCAGCCAACCAGTTTGGAGAGTTGGTTGCAGATCCAATTACCAAGGAACTGTTGCACTACACAGAAAAACCTGAGACTTTTGTATGCATCATGAGTAAAGAATAAGTTTTGCTTGTTGATAATACTTGACCTTTGCTTCTTTTCTTTGCTTCATATTTATGGTCCTATTTCTCATGGAATACAGGTTAGTGATCTGATAAACTGTGGTGTTTACGTCTTTACTCCTAAAATTTTTGACGCCATCGAGGATGTATATATGCACCAGGAAGACAGAGGTTAGCTGCATAATATATACTATCTTATTTGACTTCGTTGTATAAATTCTTTCCTCAGCTGCATGTTATCTCTTTTTATCCTTTTCCTCCTGTTTGCATCTACACTAATTAATCTAGTTTACAATAATTTCAACTTGCACCGTTTCTAATTCAAGCAATAGTATAAAGTGGTTGCAAACAAAAAATACTGTTTGAGAACTGTAATAATCGTAAACAAACTCGGTTAAGCATCCAAAAATTAATATCTGATACACAATAAGTAATCAGTTCGGAAAAAAAAAATTCACTTCATATAATTAGTAGCACCAAATTTTCATATACAGTAGGATTATTATTTTAATTTACATAGCGAGTTCATAGTATCAATTACTGATGAAATGTATGTTATATTATATAGTAAACAGTAGAAACTTATATAGAATTAGTTCACTATATTATGGAGGTAGAAAATTTATGTGCTGGAAAATCTAAAGGAGGCAGACAAGTGCCTGTCTCTTGGTGTTTCACCAATTTCCTAACACCCTTGGAAAAATTTGAATTTTTCCTTCCTAGCATAGACAGATTTGTCAGAATTCATGGGTGGTTCCCCATAAAACATGCTCCGTAATATGTGTTGCTGCCATTAAACCTGAATTTTGGACCTGCCACTGATTTACTGATTGGTGTAAGAAACTAAGAATCTTATGAGCGCACAATTTTTTGAATCCAATAATTGATGTCGTTCATGAAATGTTTTCAGATGAACTATCTGGATTGGAATATGAGGTTAAAAATGAAGGCAACGAGCGATGACTATTAATTTGTAACTTGCAATCAACTTAAGCTTTAAATTTGACTTGGTGGATAAGAAATAATTATTTTGCTTTAGCTAATTTGGATGTTGGAAATTCTTTGGGAAGTTAATATTTCCTTATTCATTTGAGAAAAATACAAAGATGTCTAATCTAAGAGCAAAGCGAAGAAGATATTCAACCTAATACAGTTCCTAAAGAGAGAAATTAAGTTTGATGTGCCTGTTTTGCTTTAGGTGTAACGCATTGAATAGTAAAATTCAGGCTATGGATACAGATTTCTATGAAATAACTTTGAAAGGTAATTGTTAAAAACTCTAATGGTTGATTTTGTTCGTGTTTCTCAAGATATTAAGTATTAGATAGTCAACTAAACGTAGTTTGCTTGTGACTTATTTCCCATTTTTTGGTGTGGGAAGAGAGATTGGAGCGTGCATAACAATGTGACTTGATGGCACAAAAAGTTTCTGATCCATGATTATTTCTGTTTTATTCAAGTAAAATGCAGAAGAGAGTAAGCAGTAGAATTAAAATTGGAGAATCAATGAATTTGCCATTTGTTTTGTCCATTTAATGCACATCAAGGACTAAGCTATAAATAGCCCTGCAGACGAAGTAACACATACATCTGAGAATGCAAGGTCATATCTTATTCCATTATATATATTGTTTGTTATACAAGGCTCTAGCTACAGTATCCATGACAAAGTAAAAGAGAACTTTTAGCTTAAGGCCCTATTTGTTTTGGATTAAAATCAGATTTTAATCTAAGTCAAAGTCAAACAATCAATATTAATTACATCTTTTATGGGTTCCACACCTTTTCAACCACAAATTTCAAAAACTTCTATCACAATCTACTAAAAATCTAATTTTAGTCCCCACCAAACACCCACTAAATCTTTCAAATATTATTCATATTGAAATCTAGTTATCCATTGCTTAAATTAGGAAGAGTGGCATGTTTGGTAATAGTGACATTAATATTATATTTTCTTGATGTACATTCCCCATTTCTTATCTGACAACCGTCTATCATTTTGAGAGCTGAGTATACTTCAGTTCAAAACACTGCATTTTTAAGATACAAATGTGTCTTTTGCCACCATTGCCATATGCTTAATTAAATTATTGAACTGAACAATGTTTAATATGAACATGATCCATAAGTTGACCGTTATACGATAGTTGAAGGCTGTTAAATTTATTTCTTGGCCGTGGATAGTATGATGGAAAACCAACCGTGCTCTGCAAACTTGCTGGATGTCTAGCTTTTAAACTTCGAACTTCTATAATGAAGTTCTGCCTTTTCCATTGACTAAAACAGTTGTGCATCCATCAAGCATTTTTAATGTCATCATGGGTTTGCACTCCATGTTGATATTTAAAATTTATTTTGTTGTTGCAGCTAATGTACGTCATGTAACCAGTTTTGAAGCCCTTCAGATCACGACGAGGTATCAAGTCTTGTTATTTTTCTTTGTTGGTTATTCTGGTTATTTTGAACTTATTAGAAGAACAAGTGTGGGGGTACCATGTATCTGTTGCTACAGCCTAGAAGCATAAGAGTTCACATGACTCTAAACATTTGTAGCTGGGGATCTTGATCAATTTCAGAAAGGATCTAAAACTCCATCTCATGGCACTTCATCTAAGCAAGATGCGATCTCAGCCATCAAATTGTTCAACTTGGGTTCAGAGCAGTTCTTCGTTTTTTCAATAAAACATGAATGGAGAGTTGAAAAGATACTTCATGTTAATCACCATGTTGATTTTATCCTTCATATAGGTCTCCTCCTACAGATTTTGTCAGATTGGACCAAGATATCCTGTCACCTCTTGCTGGAAAGAAGCAATTATATACATACGAGACCATGGACTACTGGGAACAGATCAAGACCCCAGGGTGAAGTAATTTTACTAGATATACATGCCTCTTCTTTCTCGTGCCAAGAAGTTTGGACCATCTTATTTGAATTTGCATCTTACTTTTCAGAATCTCTATTAAATGTTCTGCTTTGTACCTTGCTCAATTCCGAATTGCCTCTCCAGATCTCCTGGCCAAAGGAGATGGCACAAAGAATGCCACGGTTGTTGGCGATGTATGTATTCATCCATCAGCAAAAGTACACCCAACCGCAAAGGTAAATTCCAGTTAATGTATTTCTCAGTTATGTTTCAATTCAGAATTACATCGAGCCTTTTCATTTATTGCCCAAGCTTTCTATCTTCCCTATAGACATCTAAGCACATTTCAAAAAATTTCAGTTTTTCAGTAATTCCAATCTATTCTGTGTAAATGGATACCAATTTTGAGCATGTTTGACTAAGCTTAAAAGTTAATTTTTAGAAAATTAAGTTAGTCAAAGAGGTAACTTTTAAAATTAAATTTGGCTAGACAGAACCTTAAAATAACTTCTTTCTAGACATCTATATACTTGAGAGGAAACTTTTCTTATTTTTATTAAATGTTGGAAATGGATTAAATTACATCCTTGTAGAAAATAAATTCCGTGTCACCTTTTTTCATGAACAATGCTACTAAGCTTCTGTTTGAGCTCCATTTTTTTTGTTAAAAAATGAGTTTCGTAATAATAGTAATTTTTGGAGAATGTGTGGTTAAAAAGTAGGTAAAAGTTTTAGGTTTACGAGTAAAATTATTTTAGTGGGAGAATGTGTGGTTGAAAATGAGTTTGACAAAAATGAATTTTTAGATAATGGGGCTCAAACAGGGGCGAAGAATCTAAAAGAAGCAACTTTTCATGAATCTGACTCTTCATAAACTTTCAAATGGTAATTATTATGGCTGTACTCCTCCCTACCATTATTACTAATTTTGATGTTGCTGTGCGAACAGATTGGACCCAACGTGTCGATATCAGCAAATGTCCGTGTTGCACCTGGTGTACGGCTTATTAATTGCATCATCTTAGATGATGTAGAAATTGATGTGAGTACTGAACTGCTCATGATGCGGTGTAAATAAACTTGTCATGACATAATTGTATTATTGTCCAGGAAAATGCTGTTGTGATGCATGCTATTGTGGGATGGAAGTCATCTATCGGGAAATGGTCCCGCGTTCAGGTAAATTTGCCGGCATCTAAATTATCACACAAGTGTTTTTGTAAGTATGATCATCTTTTTTTTTTTTAATAAATTATTCTCTATAATTTTAGAGCTTTTACCTAAATCACCGTGGCTGGCTTTAAATTTTCAAACCAATCTATTCCCGAAGATTTTGATATTGGTTGCTAAGTTTATAGAATTGTTGGGAATGTTGTGCTTCCTTCTGAAATTTCTGATAAATTTTGACCTATCCAAAAGGCATATAACCTAAAGTACACAAATTTTGTTGAGCTTGTTTGATTCTCATTATTTTCAAAATACATTTTTCTCTCATTTTTAACCACACATTCTTAGATAAAATAATATTAAACGCAAACTCAAAAGTTTTCCTTATTTCTTAACCATACATTCTCTATCAAATCACTATTTCAAAATGCATTTTTTGCAAAAAATGGGGCTCAAACATGTTCATAATATTTGCCTCACTTAACAACGAGGCTGTGAAAAATTCAAGAGAAGCATATTCTAATCTCTTTGCACCTATTTTTCTTGATTACGCTCTAGGATATAAAAAGATATCATCCTCCATTTTTCAACAAACATAAAATCAAAAATGAAAACAATATAAATGTGCATGTTTGGTTTGCCATACTAGGCACAACACATAATTAAACGAGATTAATCTTTTTAATTCTTCCTTAATACCGACCAAACTTGTACATATAGTGCATACTACCAGACAGGCCATATATGTCTAAGCTAAAGTTAAATTCATGTTAGCTACATTCATGACTAAACAAGAATTGAATCATTGATTCAGGCTGATGGGGACTACAACAAGAAGCTTGGAATTACCATATTAGGTATTTCACTCTGATTTTCGTGGTTTTATGCTATTTATTAAAAAGTAGTTAGAATTATATTATATTGATGCTGTAATGCAGGGGAGGCCGTGACTGTTGAAGACGAGGTGGTTGTGATTAACAGCATTGTTCTTCCAAATAAGTCACTTAATGTAAGCGTACATGATGAGATCATTCTATGATACTTGAAGAGCATCCATCCTGGAGGCCTCATAGTCGTTCTAGATATTTGAGTTACAAGTCATTTCACTATACAACCCTTTGTTTGCTAAAAAATCATATGATTCTCATTTCGATACAGCTATTTGACCCGATAAGCAGAGACTGCACTGTTTTGGTCTGTAAGGACTTGTTTGCCAAGCTTTAAAAAGTTCACTTAATGCAGCTTAAAAGAGTTCACCATTTACAGAGTATCTGTTTGCTTGACCAATGCGTCGCAATGAAATAAAGATTGTGAAATATTATAACTAAAAATGCAGGAAAGTAGCCAGGGAAACACCCCATTTGGGAGTGAACGACTAAGAATTTGAATGGCATTGCAACTCTTTAGTGTGCAATGGTGTCTCATTACTCGTTAACTCAACGAAATATATACTTCTAAAAAACATCAATTGTGGTCGTTTACTAGATCATCCATAGTTTGATCATAAGGGAGGGTTTGTAAGAAATAAAGTAAAGCAAAATTGAAAAGAAAATAAGAAAACAAATATAACCCATTATCAAGAATTGCCTTTGAAAACTGGAAAGCATATACGATCTTCATCACCTACTAAACCTCAGCAAAATATACTCGGAAACGGTTCAACAAAAGTTAGGCTTCTAATAATACAAATCTTCCAGAAAGGCAGCGATCGTCTACCATTCTAGGACAGAAGCAGCATCAATTTAGACAAGGTTTCAAGAGCGTTTTCCAAGAAAGTAGAGCGCAGGAAAAACTTCCTATGACAATGCTCTGTTTCTACAACATTCCGCGAACAGCAAGTTGCACGAGCTTCGACTTGGTTAGAAGTGTAGTCATATTACATCATATGATTGAAGTTCCGATAGAAAACAGACGAGGTCTGACGGGGTGGATTCATTGATGGGGTCGTAATTGTAATTTATAAGCCTGTATTTCCATGGGAGAAATAAGAACATGCCCTTCCTGGGCACCATCTCCAAACTGCCTATCATACCCAAGCATATCAGTGTCTTCATGTAAAAGATTCAGAGAGGTAGGTTTTGCATTCAAAACTGCTAATCCTTTGAACATATCAAACAAATTGACTGGTTCATCAGCCAGATTCGAACATCGAGACCTGCCCTTTCTACAGTAAGAGGAGTCGTAATGTCGTCTATGCAAAACAAGAACAAACCTGGGATCCTCGACTGTCTGCTGGGAGTATTTTAGCGGCTGAGGAACCTTAAAACTCATGACATGCAAATCACATGGCAAGGAAGCTGCCAATGGAGAGAAGGATCTCGGAGGTGGTTGTACGGATATTTCTTGAGGTTTCTTAGCAATGAATACATTTAATGGATAGTTCAAGTGAGCACCAACAAGATGAGAGAGGAGAGAGGGGCTCCGTGGAGAAGGATTTGGAGTTAGATCTACAGACGATGAAATGTTTGACTCCACGAGGATATGGAAAAGTACATTCATAGGACGGTTATCCATCACTCCTTGGCCTAGACCACGGCCATCATCCCTCACCAGTCGACGATCAAGCATGATCTCCAACCACCCATTTTTTAAGCTAGCCACACCTAAGGACTGCCGTGTATGAACAGAGAAGCGTTGTCCATTTGGGTCTTGCATAAATGCGAGGGAGGGCATTGGATAGTAATTTCCTTGCAGAGGGATCTTATCATAAGTTTCTCTCCGGCTCATTTGGAATCCATTTAGATCCGAGTAAAAGACTCTTCTGTTATCAATATCAGTCTTGTATCTAGCTATCAATTCTTTATCATTGAAATCATTCCCAAGAAGCTCAACGTGATACTCCTTCTCAATGACAAATTCCTGTACCGTATTTTCACCATTATAAATACGGGTGCTATGAGAGACAGGAGACGCCTCCCATGCTGTTTTTGGGTAAGAGTGAACTTCCTGCACCAAGTGGCCCTCTGAAACCACAATTTGCCCTGCAGCATGGATAATAGACTCAGCCTCGCCATTTGGTTTAAATAGGTATGCTCCACTCTCAGTACTAGAGTACATTCCTATTTCTTCATCCACAACATACACGTGACCATCACTATGACTAATTTTCTGCAATACACCGTGATTCACTCTAAACGTGAGTGTCTGGTGTTGATTCCTGATTTCAACCGTGTCACTTTCTAATTTTGTACAAGCATATGGAGCTGGACAAGATAGGTCATTGGACGGAGTGAAAACTCTCAGTCTTGCCGGTTTGGCCTTCTCACATCCAACAAATCCATTCGCGATATAATATGTTTGCAATCCCAAAGCAGGAATAGAAGCTTTCCAATAGACACGATGTTTTCCCGTAAACAACTTGCTTTTATCATGATGCAGTTCGGGAGAGATTTGGCTTTTGACACATGTCCAGTTCGAGTCCAAAACAGTAACATCAGGCCTTTCAACAACAATCATTACAACCTCATTACTCGTTTGCTCCAAAGGATTAAAAATGACCACAGTTTGCACAGTTCCTTCATGCAAGCTGATTGCTCTATGCACTGGTTGAACATTGTATTTAGATCTTACTTGGGCCGGTTCAAACTGAGCTGGGTTATGATCATTTTTCTCATGATGAATTCCAAGCAAAACTTCAATAGCCTTGGACATAAAAATTTGCAGGTCCTGTAAAGCCATATGCATCCGTGTCCCATAATCTTCAACCACATGATCCTTAGCTGTACCAGTCACACCGTCATGATGCTGAAATAGTGCTAAGTTCCGTCTGGCGGCTGTCAACTTGTATGAAAACCCAGTAGGCAACTTTTCGCATTGTGGTTTCTGGCAGTATCCCAATAAAAAGGCCATCATCATTTCTGCACCACGAAGTGTTTGCTCCAATACACGGTCAACGGCTTTGAAGAAAGGTCTGGAGACATAATAGCCG
Organism: Fraxinus platypoda; assembly: GCA_903798405.1. Taxonomy (NCBI): domain Eukaryota; kingdom Viridiplantae; phylum Streptophyta; class Magnoliopsida; order Lamiales; family Oleaceae; genus Fraxinus; species Fraxinus platypoda. The sequence continues at coordinate 6,252 of CAIGRT010104524.1, read as the reverse complement.
CTCCAATAATCTTGATTTCTGTCAGCATATGTAAAGAAGTCGCCCGATAGAGAAGGAAAGCCTCCAATCTGACCAGAGCCAATCTCACCAGGACGTGAATAATTTATTCTGTCAGCTTCCTCACGTAACGTTCGGAAATAATCTTCCAAAGTCCCAAAATTAGCTTCAGCGTTCAAGCTAGGATCAGAATTAATATAATCAAACAACAACTGATAATTCCTGAACTGGGCTTCTGCTTCATCAATGCTGATGTAGCGGAAATCGTCTCCAAGTGGAACAAGAAGTGTATTTGTTCGGTAAAGTATTGATTTCTTCTTATACTGATCCAATAATTTAAGTGCTCTCTCCTTCACATTTTCCTGGTTGGTTTCCACAGGATGTTCTCCCCAGGGGCAGAGCTCATAAACAAAGCCACGCATTCTAACAAAATCAAACTGACAACAAACAGCAGGCTCTGGCCCACAAGTATGTGGAATATCATAAGAATAGAAGGGCATCATGTGGACAAAAATATCAGTTGTTTCCTCAGCATCCCAGCTCTGGCGCCAAACATACTCCAAATTTTTATGCCACGCCAGCTCCTTCTTCAACTCGTAATGTGTCCTCTGTATAAGCATGTTCTCAAACCCCATCCGGCGGAGAAGATAAGCCATGGTGGACGAATACCCAAATGGATCGATGGACCAAGAATTTTTTGGAATTACTCCAACAGTCTCATTTAACCACATATTTCCCTCTGTAATCTGAGGTATGAAATACACAAAAATTAGAGAAGAAGTGATATAAATCAAATCATTTCAACAAGCTCCTACAATTATATGAATACATGTGTAGGTAGACTATAAGAGCCGGTATGTAACTGCACAGAGATGCATGCACAAAATGGATGCATCGAAGTTCCAGATGGATAAACTAGATCCTATTAGAAGCATCAGATGGCAGAGATTATAGGCTAAAATCAAAACTGCAAGAACCACACTACCAAGCCAAAAAAAGCTAACCTTGATAAATTGTAATATCTCATAAACATATAAAATCTACCATTTCACAGAGCATGAAAACTAGCAACGGGCCAGAGAACTTCCAAAAAGCATAACAAAAAATTAGTATGCATCGCCATTATCATTCCAAAAGAAATTTAACGAACTAGCATTCCCTACTCTGCTACCTTATATTCAAGATTTTCATACTATGGAAATAGTGATGGGAACTACACATGAATTACAGCTATTTATTAAGATGAGATAAGGAAATTCAATATTATGCACTGTTGAATGGTGACGAAAATGAAATACGTGCACTACAAGAATGACCAAAGATATATTCCATTGTACCTGTTCAATGATAGCAAAATAATGTGAATTAGCCTGCACAAAGGAATGCAAAAAAAAAAATCAGTAAGCCAATATAGTTAAATACAGATGAACTAGTAAACAAATATCCACCAAACCTTATAGGAATTTCATTACATGTAAAGTAGAATGTGGGTATTCACACCCTGTCATGGTGAAATTAGTTTTCTATGAGGCATGAAAAATGCAGCATTTGAGGTTTGAACACTGTGACAAGTGATTAAGTACGTATAATGCAACCTGACTTGTGCTCTTTCAAAGTCATGGATTAAACAAACTGAGCAGCTAGAAAATCGCACTTTGATGCCATCCTAAACTAAGTTTAGGCAAAACCAAAATATGCAAATGCAACAAAATTAGAGAAGTGTGAATTTATGCCTATGCTTAAAGAATCTGCACGAGTATTACCTCATCATTCATCACCCATCCACCTCCGACAATTTCCAACTGTCCATTCTGCACTAAATTGATGAAGGATTCTTTTTTAACATCTGAAGCATCCCTCCACCATCTTTCCAGATAAGACATCTCTTCCCATATAAATTTACGACGATTATCCTACAAATATACAAGTCTAACCAATCAAATTTAACTATCAAAACTTAAAAAGTTTTTGTTACAAAACCCCAAAGAAAAAAAGACAGTTACAATTAATAAATAACAATAATGAATTTATTCTACTCCTCAATTACCCAGAAAGTGCTACAATTCAGCATTTAAACGAGAGTTCACATCCTTTAGAAAGCAAAACAACAATAGAAACCCGGTAAGTTAAATTTCCCCAATACTCCAAGAAGTTAGATCGATCATGAAGTAACCAAAAGTTAACAGTAAGAAATCGAACGCATAAATAAGAACGGATCACATGTAAAGCTAAAAACTCTGATCAAGAAAATCAATTTAAAATAAACCACAATAAGAACAATAACCTTGGAAAGTGTTTCAACAATTGTGTCAAGAATATGCCTGGACTGGCGATCGTAATACTCTTCAACAGTGAGTTTCCAGCCTGGATCATTATGCGAATGCGGCACCACGAACACTTTCAATTTTTCATTATTCCATTCACTCCCTTTGTAAGTCACCTTCCACCCCTGTTTCCAAGGACCACCATCCTTATCCAAGAACTGGATCTTATCGTACAGTTCTTTGGTGGTAATATCAACGGCGGCCGTCAAAACGGTGTCGTTAACAGACTTATGGATGACGGGCTTCCGGGACCGAGGGAGTCGGGACCGGACGGGCCGAAACTGGTGAGGCCTGGGTACACCAAAGCGAAACAGGAGGAAAAGGAATAGAAAAAGAGAAAATAAAATCCCGATTGTGAAGAAGTTGGAGAGGATAAAGTCACGGAAGGCGGCGGTGGTACGCCGGCGGGGCTTGAGGCTACTGCGGGTTTGTTTGGAAGTAGATTTTGTGGCTGTGGTGGGGAGGAGGGAATGGACCCAACCACCACCTCCACGACGGGAGGAAAAAGCCATGGCAGTGGAGAGATCGGAAGGAAAATGGAAGTTAAATATACAGTGATGAGATTATAATTATATAATTGAAAGTCTTCCTCTAAGTCAAGATTTCATTAAGAAAAATCTTGATTTCTTGATTCAGATTTTCTTGCTTTTTCCAAACGTTTGGAATAAGGAAATCAGTCACTTTGAATTTTTCAGAGAGGAAATTGGGACCAAAAAATTGTTGTATATTTATGTCCCTTTGATCTGATAAGTGAATTTTCTGAAGCTGATATGAATCCAAGCTGCACTGTGTAAGGAAGAGTTAATAGCTTGTTCGGTAATTATAACAAAATAAGTAAAATTAAAATAGTTAGTTATTAATTAATTAATCAACTTTTAAAAAAAGTAAATATTTTTAAATGGATAATTAGCACGTAACACCCTTATATTTCATTATAATTGTGGAAAACGTCATTACCTTTCATTTTTTGACATTTTTACCCTTATTTCTACCATTCATTATCCAAAAGATTATTATCAACCATATTTTCAATAAAAAACTGTGAAATAACGAATATGTCGTTTTATTTAAATAAAAAAAAAGAAAAAAAAAATGAACTAATTGCAATCATAGTCTTAATTTTTTTAAAAAGTGCAAACGAGTCCCAAATAATTATGAAAATGATAATTAGCACATAATGTCTCTATCTTTCACTATTATTGTGAAAAACGTCATTATCCTTCATATTTTGACATTTTCATCCTTATTTCACTTTTTATTGAGCAAAAGATCATTTTTTATCCATTTCCTCAATTAAAAGTTGTGAAATAACGAATATATCATTCTCCTTAAATAAAATAAAAAGAAAAAATAAAGAACTAATTACAACCATAGTCTTAATAAAATAAGAGCAAACGAGTCTCAAATAAATTATTAAAATATTATATATTAATTTTTTTTTTAGAAAATGTAAACGAGTCTCAAATAAATTATGAAAAAAAAAGTAAAAATTTAAAAAATGCAAACGAATTCCAAATAAATTATTAAAAAAATTATAAATTAAATTTTTTTTAAAAAAAGTGCAAGAATCTCAAATAAATTATTAAATTACTAGAAATTAAAAAGTGCAAACGAGTCCTAAATAAATTATTAACAAATAAAAATTTAAATTTTTTTTTATTTAAATATGAGGGTATATTTGTTATTTCATAACTTTTTATTGAGAAATTGGATGAAAATGGATAGAAATGATGGTTTGCGCAATCAAATGTATAATTAAGAGTGAAAATGCCAAAAAAATGAAAAAAAAAAAAAAGCGACTTTTTTCACAATAATTGTGAAATGTAGTTACATTATGTGCTAATTACCTTTTTAATAATTTATTTGGGTCTTGTTTGCATTTAAAAAATTTAAGACTATTGTTATAATTAGTTCATTTTTTTAAAAATTTAAATAAATGAGTATATTCGTCATTTCACAGCTTTTAATTGAAAAAATGAATGAAAATTACATTTTGCACAATAAAAATTGAAAATAAGGGTGAAAATGCAAAAAAAAAAAAAAAAAAAAAAAGATAAAAATGTTTTCCACAATAATAGTAAAATATAAGGACGTTATGCGCTAATTACCAATTCTTAAATTAACTACTATTTTGGATTGGATTTTTTGTACTTTCACTTTTTCTTCCTTTTTATTCCTTCTGGTATTTGCAAGGGATAAAAAATGACACTTTATTCTTTAGCATTTGTTTTATCTCACACATTTAGATAAATGTGTTGGCATATGGTTGATTATAACCTTAAAGTTTTGATTATAACAAATAAATTAATCTTGTTTACTAAAAATTGAATTTAAAGAGATTATAATCTTCAAAAACATCCACTGATAAATTGATTGTTCGTCGTCAAAAGATCTTAAAAGACAAATGTCAAAGAAAGATCTAGATCAAGAGTTTAAAAGTTAAACGTCAATAAAAGATCAAGATAAGAGCCTAAGAGTGAAACTTCGAATCAAGATAAAATATTAGATTTCTTAATTCAAAAGTAAATGTACTAATATTTTGATCTTTAACAATGAATGATAAAAACTAAAAATCACTTTGTGCACTAAAAGTTATTTTGATTATCACTTGCATAAAATGTTTTAATCAAAAGCAAAACTGATTTTCAAAATGATATTTGAATTTAGATCATATTTTTAAAACATCATTTACCTTGAAAAATAATTAAAAATAGTAAATTTATTAGTGAATGACAATTGTACCCCTACATCCCTAGAAATTATTACCATTGTATCCTTAATCTTTCCTTATAAATATAGGACTTCGGTTCTCATTATAACATACAGAAGTATATATATTTATAATCTCTCTTTTATTTCTCTATTTTCATAATACGCTATGAGCACGATTATCTCAAAATCAAAGTAAATTAATTAGAAGATTTATGATGGATTGGTTGTCAAGATACATGCTTGATTGATAGTGCAGTTACACATACTATTCTTCAAGACAAAAAATTTTTTTGGACTTAACATTAGCAAAAAATAATGTTAATAGGATATCAGGTGCATCGAATATCGTTGAAAGCTCCGGAATAGCTTGTATTATTTCACCAAATAATACAAAATTATATATTGACAATACACTTTATTCTAGCAAATTCAGAAGAAATTTGCTTAGTTTTAAAGATATCTGCTGCAATAGATATCATATTGAGATGATGCAAGATAAATATTGTTAAATTTATTTGCATAACTTTATTTTTTTGTATTTGGCTAGAAGCAGGTAAAAGAAAATTTTCGTGCACTCTCATCTGGCATGTGTTATACAATTATAAAAATGGTTAAATCAAATATTGTCACGAACCAAAAGTTTGTTGACCCAAAAAGTTTTATACTTTGGCATGATCGGCTTGAATATCCAAGAGCTATAATGATGCGTCGAATAATATACAACTCACATGAACATCCTTTAAATAATCAGAAGATTATTTTACATAATAATTATTCATGTGTAGTTTGTTCGTAAGGCAAGTTAGTCATTAGACATTTGATTACAAAGGTCAATATTGAATCTCCAACTTTCTTGAAAAGAATTCATGGAGATATATGTGGGACAATACTCTCACCATGTGAGTCATTTCGTTATTTTATGGTATTAATTGATTCTTCTACTAGATGGTTATATGTTTGCCTACTTTCCATTTGGAATGTAGCTTTTGCTAGACTACATGCTCAAATCATAAAATTACGAGATCTATTTTTATTACTCAATTGAGAAAATTCGTTTTGGCAATGCTGGTGAATTTAGATCACAAGCATTCGATGATTATTGCATGTCAATTGGAATTGTCGTTGAACATTCAGTTGCTCATGTCCATGCACAAAATGGTCTAGAGGAGTCATTTATAAAACGTCTACAACTTGTTGTTAGACCATTACTTATGAAAAC
>CAIGRT010104514.1:0-10116 GCA_903798405.1 Fraxinus platypoda | reverse complement strand
CTGGCTGTGTCACGGGTGGGGTCCAACTTTAGTAGTTAACGGTAGGAAAATCAGTTTTTTTGATAATTTAATCCCTCCCAGATAGCCCCTAAGTCATAAAGTATAGTATTCGTGGGAATGATATCCGAACTCGAGGGTCCACTATACTACTTGTTACGATATTGTACACTTGCGATATAAAAAACGCAACACATGCCAACTACAGTTTTATCAGGAGAATGAAATTTCTCCAAATTGAAGTTGCTCAAGATTTATCTCCAATCAACTATGTCACATCAAAGATTGAATGGATTGACCATATTATCCATTGAAAAAGAAATGATTGAATAACTCGACTATTCAAAATTNAAAAAACGCAACACATGCCAACTACAGTTTTATCAGGAGAATGAAATTTCTCCAAATTGAAGTTGCTCAAGATTTATCTCCAATCAACTATGTCACATCAAAGATTGAATGGATTGACCATATTATCCATTGAAAAAGAAATGATTGAACAACTCGACTATTCAAAATTGATTGATATTTTTGCCTCAAAAATCACTATTTAAGTGTCATTTAGAACATTTTCGTATTATTATTTGATTGTAATATAAATATTTTGAACATTTTATTTAATTTGTTATTTTATTGTTTATTCTAAGTTAATAAATTTAGTTCCGTAAAACTCTTATAAATGAAAAAAATAAATAAATAAATAAATAATTGATTGTTTACTATGATTTAGGAGCCTAAATTTTGAAGTTCGTCTCAAGTCCCACGAAACACAGATACAACCCTTTCTTCATGTAACAATTTACTGTACTACTTTCTTAAACAAGGAAATATCACACTTTATAAAGATCTAACTCTTTTGATCCATCCAAGTAACTAAATTTGACACTTAGCTTTGACACCACTATAGCGAAAAATGGACCAAGTGAAAATACAAAGCATCATATTTTTCAACCTTTAAAGTAGGTACATTTTAACTCAATCAACAATTTTTTTTTCTTATTTTCAATTAATGGTGCTCATAAATGTTTGTAGAAAGTTGTGATAACGACTAGAAACGGTCAACGAAATTGCCCAAAAACCCATCTTCTGGATGCTTATAAAATTCGTCAAGTAAACAAAATTATGATGTCAACATAGTGAGAGAATTTAATCAATGGTACTTAAACTTTGCTATAAATTTTCTAAAAAGTTACTTGTTGCTCACTGAATTTTATTATAAATTACTATTTGCTCATCAAAATTTAAAATGTTGCTTGTTGCCCACCTAAATTTGAACAAAGTTACTCATTGCTTGCTAAACTTTGCTATAACTAACACTAATGTAAATTATATGGGTGATTGATCGGTAACGTTGTTCAAATTTTGGATGAGCAATGAGTAATCTTTTAATTTTTTGTTAACAAATAGTAATTTATAGTAAAGTTCAACGAGCAAATAGTAATTTTTTAAAATTCGATGAGACAGTAGTGACTTATGACAAAGTTGAGTCATCATTCATTAAATTAACTCTCAACATAGTGAAGAGATTTACTTTCTTATGTTAAGTTACTCTCAACAAATGTATTGTGTAAAGGATGACAACGAAAGGCGAGGCTAATTTTAAGTGGTCAATAAAATTTCTGACGTGAATCATGCTCGATGTTGGTGAAAATTTGATCAATGATGTTTTAGGTCAAGGAGTAAATATATAATATATATAAGGAATAAGTTCAACCCCAATTTAATTAATTGCTAATATGAAATTTATATGTTAGGGTCATGCATGATTAAAATTTATCCACGAGTAGGGTCCGTTTGATATTACTTTTGGTTTAATTTTCCGTAGAAGAGCTTCCTGAAGAATTCACCTTAATTTTTATTTGAAAACTAATTTTTAATCGAGTTTTATATTTCAGATATGTTTTAAAAGTAAGTCATATTATACCATTTTTCTTTAAAAATTCTTCTAACTAAAAAAAAATCGGTTACGCGTTAAGTTTCTGTTAGATTTTAATTTCACTTACAGGGTCTAACAGAGTGACTAAATTTATAATTAAATTGAAGTTCGATAATTTGATTCTAACAAATTGAAGGTGTGTGATCCAATTGAAATTTTTGTGAGAGTTGGGTGACAAAAACAAAAGTAACATGTTTCTTATCAAATTTAGATTTTAACTTTTTGCTTTCGTTGTAGCTTGGCTTTCGATGGATAGAAATCTAATTTTAGTGGCACACTGATGCGACAAAAGCTTAAAGATAGAAGAAGAATACGAGATCAAACAAATTGTCAATTCTTTTATTAGACGCCTAGCTTGATTTTTATTAATATAAATGTTTATAAATTTGTGTAAATTAATGGTAGATATATGAATTATATTTGTGAATCCTACGAAATGTATAAATAAAAAGTAATTAGATAAAAAATGTGTTTCGATCAATATATTTATGAACGCCTACAAATAATGAGCCAAACATAAACTTAAATGTCGATTCACTGGAGAAAATTTACTGTGTAGCAATTTCAATCAAATAGAGCCAAGAATCCTCCATGGCCGACAAATCCTAATTGCTCTAGGTCCCTAGATTCTTACAAGAATTTTAAAAACACCCATTTGTAAATAATATATGAAAATGACGAAAAAGGACATAATGTTGAAAAATAATAGAATAAAGCCCACCATGTTCACGACATCCATATCCCTTCTTCAATCATACATGAATTTGTATTTGATGGATATTCCCATCAATCTTATTGTGTTGTTATTCAAAATCAATTAAAAAAAAAATTAACGAAATAAAAAGCATACTAATCTTTAATCACAACACTATCACTTGTTACAACCACCTTAGGCCTCCATTGTAGTTTACGCTCCCCCACTTCCACGGACATGGTTGTCTATGCCTCCCCACTATGCTCCCATCCCGAAACGACCTCCATTTGGTAGACCCCGAATTAAAATCGTTAAAATTATTTTGAGATCGACTTTTTTTATCTTTTACTTAACCTATACTTTTTTGTACTTTTCTTTTCAACTCGTTTTAAAGCGAAATTGATACACATATTCTTCGAATTCATTTTGTTAATTTGTATCAATTTCGCTTTAAAACTAAAAGTTTAGAGATCGAAATATAAAAAAATAGAATCAATAAAGGCTTCTCTTATAGCATCTCCAATAGACTCTCTATTTTTAAAGAGCATATTCTATCATTTGGAGAGCATCTATAAATTTAGAGAATCAAAATTTTAAAGTACTCCAACTAGCTCTTTATATTTAATACTTAATTTTACTACTCTAAAAAAATATTTATTATTTTTGTTTATCTTTTACTTTAACTAGTTTTTCTTTAGATTATTTTATTATTTTACTTTGAATGCATTTAATTATAGAGAATGAGTCTTTAAGCCTCTATTTGGCACTAATTCTATTTCTCATTCTCTTTCTCTTTTTTCATTTCAACCACACATTTTTTAAATAAAATAATATTAATTTAAAAAATCTCATGAAACGTTCACGCTTTAAAATAAAGCATCTCATGTGTGGTCGTTGGAGATGCTCTGCCGTTAAAATATTGCTCTGACTTTTCGAACTCATTAGCTGCAACGTCGCGTAATCTTGGAACAGACTTTGACAATTTAACATTCAAGCAGTTTGATTTGTTTTACTTTTATTCCTGGGAACGAAGTCACTGTCACTCTGATTTTTTCTGGACATACCCCCATTTTCCGTGTTTTTTGAGTGCTCAAGATTTGAATGCAGCGTCATTTTCTTTTATTGTGTGCACATAAGAGATTGGTTGCTACCTCCAAATTTGCTGATGATAGATAGTGCTGTGTGGAAAAAAGAAAGAGGCATAAAAGGGGGCCGTTGGAATTATTCACATCTGCAGTCTATTCTTTGGGATTTTGATGATATGATTGCCTTCGCTTTTGGATTATGCATCAACACTTCGTAACTGATGTCAGGATTTTTGTATTTTGGCTAAATCGTTAGTTTATACCTTTTACCAGTTAATTGGGCGATTTTGATTGTGGGTTTTCATGGAAACATTGTTTTGATTATCAGGGTTTTGCTTATAGTCGTGTTTAATCTGTGGAATTGGAGCTGGTGTATTCAATTATCCGTTTACTGGAGTTCACTGGGGTACAGGGAATTGGGATTTGAATTATACTGAAAATTGATTATTGGATTCTGTTCAATATTTGGTTTTTCGCGGTAACTTCTGTCTCCAATTCGTTTGAAGATTATATCTTTTGCAGATTTCTGATATATCACTGTTCTTATTACTTGATCTTGGGAGGTTATTCATGGGCAAATTTGGATGAACTGTATGGGTTGAATTTTTTGTTACTTTGGAATGCAATTAATAATATTCTAAAGACAGATTTTGTTGAGTACATTGTGGATTTGGGGTGGAGTTCATGAAGTATTATTGAAATCTATACGCTGTTAATGCTATGGTTGAAATGGCAAAATTTGATTAATTTGGATGCTGATGAAATGGCATCTACATCTCCATCTCCACCCCCAAATTCTCCACCTTCTGCTGTTCCACCAGCTTCCTCCAATTCTCCACCACCTTTGCCTTCCCCTCCGCGTTCTACCCCACCAGAGCCACCAAATGCTCCACCACCTCAGCTCAATTCTCCTCCACCCACCATTACTCCACCACCTCAATCCTCCCCCTCAACCAATGTTGCACCACCTCCTCCAGCCTTGACCCCGCCTCCTGTGGCTTCTCCACCTCCTACTACATCTCCTCCTCCTCCTCAGCCTACACCCTCTCCACCGCCAGCCAATACACCGCCTACATCTTCAAGTCCTCCACCACCATCTATCCCTCCTTCAAGTTCACCTCCACCTCTTCCTAACCCACCAGCTAGCTCACCACCCCTGCCTCCTTCTAATCCACCAGCTAGCTCACCACCTCCACCATCCAATCCCCCTGCTAGTTCACCACCATCTTCATCAACTAATCCACCATTAAATTCGCCTCCACCGCTGTCATCTAAACCCTCTGCAAACCCACCTGTGCCACCAAAGAATGATCCACCTCCAGGTCCTCCACCACCAACACAATCACCAGAAAGTACACCTCCATCTACATCTGGCCTTCCCCCTGTAAATTCACCACCCCCACCATCATCCAAGCGGCCTGAAAATTCCCCTCCACAACCAGCAGCCAAACCACCCCGGAAGTCACCTCCACCTCCACCTCCAGCATCTACCTCTCCTGAAAGTTCACCCCCACAATCAGCATTAGTGCCACCCCCTAAATCTCCACCTCCATTTCTGACCCAGCCATCTCGTTCTCCTCCAGCATCTCCCCCATCTTCAAATTCTCCCCAAAGGTCACAACCACCACCTATAGTACTCACGTCACCACCACCTCCGCCCTCTGTTGTGTCCTCACCAACAAACAACAACAATTCCAGCACTAACGCACCAGAAAGTTCCCAATCTGCAGGTGCTGGAGGCATTGGTACTGGAGGCACTATAGCAATTGTTTCAGTACTTGTCTTTCTGCTGCTAGCCATCTTTGCATCAGTAGGGTGGTGCATATGGAAGAGAAAGAAAAAGGCTTCTGGACTTGGTGGCGGTTACATCATGCCAGCCTCTTTTGGTTCTTCTCCAAAATCAGGTAAATTTTCCAGTACTACTGTATTACATTCTCGTCATGCCTTGGTCTTTGGTTTTACATTTTTGCAAATTATATGAGAATTTGAGTAATTTGTGTCCAGATTCCACCTTATTGAAAGTGCAAATATCAGCATCCATCAATGGAAATGGCTCTGGCAGTGGTTTTGAAAATTCACCACGTGAGCCTGGTGCCTTAGGCCATTCAAGGACATGGTTTACTTATGAAGAACTAGCTGAACTCACTAATGGATTTTCAGGACAGAATCTCTTGGGTGAAGGTGGATTTGGTTCTGTGTACGAAGGATGTATGGCAGATGGTAGAGTGGTAGCAGTTAAGCAGTTAAAGATGGATGGCGGACAAGGGGAGCGAGAATTCAGATCTGAAGTCGAGATAGTTACTCGCATACACCATCGCCATTTGGTTTCACTTGTTGGTTATTGCATTTCTGAGAACAGAAGGCTGCTCGTATATGATTATGTTCCAAATAATACCCTCTACTTCCATCTTCATGGTAAATTATAGTGTTTACATGAATCATGTGTTTGCAGTACAACGTTAATTAATACTGGCTGTTGTCCTTATGTCTCATAGGTGAAGGTGGACCTGTTATGAATTGGGCTACACGTGTACGGATTGCTGTTGGTGTGGCTCGCGGAATTGCTTACCTTCATGAAGACTGTAAGCTACTTATATCCTTCTTTTCCAATTTTATTTTAGATTTTTAGAAGTTCTCTTCATAGCTCTATCTTCCAAAAAGAAATAAGTCTCTATCTATATTTTCTTCACCTTTTGGTGTTATTGTTAAATTTGGTTGTGGTTGTCCTCATCATGATCGAGTATATATACAGTTACATATCCTCGTTAATGGTCATGAAGATGCAATGTTGATGACCCATGTGAAAGAAAAGATTTTTATTTCTTAACTAGAAGTACATTGTGAAAGAGTAGTGATGGATTATGACATTTATGTCACCTTAATGCTCATCTTATCTCCCAGTTGAAAAAGAAAGAAGGAAGGAGAAATATGGAGGGAAAAATCAATTGTCATACAAGTTTTAGCTGATCTTTATTGTATCTGGATTATGTCTTGAAAACATTCAAGTAGTGGATCTATTAGCAGGATCAATAGTATAAAGCAATTTAAGTAAAAACCCTAGGGGTTCAATTGGTCAAGTCTCTCTCGCTCTCTTCTACTTGTTTACTAAAGAACTTGTGGGCAGTGTTAGAGAAAGTTGTCAATGTCACTGAGGAAGAGAGGTGACCGACATTCACTGAGTGATGCAGAAAGAAAAGAAAAGATGGATCGAGTTTTGTTTTGTTTTAGATTCCGTGGTTTATTCTGGCATTTTTACTTTTGAATAAATGATTATATTTTAGATATCTTTATGTCATTGAAGAGAAAATATCGATTTGCTAATCTTTTAATGATCTTCATTGTATAATAGGCCATCCCCGTATTATTCACAGAGATATCAAGTCGTCAAACATCCTTCTAGATAACAACTTTGAAGCTCTGGTATAACCAAATCTTTGATATTTTTTCCCCTTCCGTTATTATCTTTCTGGATGTGCTTCTAAAGTAATATTAACTACTTCACAGGTTTCTGATTTCGGACTTGCTAAATTAGCTATGGATACAAATACGCATGTTACCACACGGGTTATGGGAACCTTTGGGTAAGAGGCATTGTAGATCTGGTCTGGTGTCCAATGAAAGACTTGGAAGCACACGAGATTACATGGTTTACATCATATTCATTCTAATTCTTCTTGTTGGTCAATTTCAGATACATGGCTCCTGAGTATGCATTAAGTGGCAAGTTGACAGAAAAGGCTGATGTGTTTTCCTATGGAGTTGTGCTTTTGGAGCTAATTACAGGTCGCAAGCCTGTGGATACAACTCAACCCCTAGGGGAGGAGAGTCTAGTAGAGTGGGTGAGTTATTATAATTCCATGACATAATAACTACTTCTATACCTTGGCATGCATGGAAAATTATTCATTTCTTCTAGTTATCTGATTTGGCATTCTTGTATGGGTTTAGCACAAGAAGAATGGATTGATCATGCTTCAATTTTCACTTAGATTTGTTTTTGTCAAATGTCAAGTACCCAAAGCAATTCTGATCCTTGAAATGAAAGCTCTGACCTAGCAATCCTTCCCAAGAAAAGATTTTTAAGTTATATGAAAATCAAGGGTAAAATTCTCACCTGTATAATATATGCAAAAAGGAAAATTATCCAAATTTATTAACTCCTTTGGAGAGTTCAGTTTGGATACTCTGGGATATTGTTAGATCACTAATAACTAGCTTAAGTGGAAGACCTTTTATCTTACGGAATCCTCCCAGTGCCATTATTGCAGCCACTAACTTGGGGGAAAAAGAGTTAGTTAATAAATGAACTGTGATGCCGATTTATACCTAAGGCATGATGAACTAGTAGTGCCTCATGAGAGATTTATTTATCATTTTCCTACATAGGGATTGCTCTACCAGGTTTTTCATGGAATTCCAGAGATGCTACAATATTTATTTCTACATAACATATACAAAAAAAGTCTTGCAAGTACATTCTTTTGGCTGTCCCTCCCTTCTTCCTCCCTCTCTCATGATAAAGAATGAAATGGTTGAAATTGATATTTCCGCTCCAGATATCCACTATTAATATCTCACAAAATAAACAGCAAGCTGTAAAATTTTGGAGCTCAAATCTCCACTCTGTAGATACTATCACCCTGCTTGAATAAGTTGCAATCAAGTTCCACTTCATTGGAGCTCTGTGTCATTCTTTGGTAAAAGGACTTAAAGACTCTTGTTAAAATGTATTCGTATTTATATTGTAATTACATCCTACGCTCAAATCACCTGAAATTTCAACCACACATCTGCATACTGCACAATAGGTAGAACAAGTACAAATTTGATATCGAGAAATTAAAGATTCTAATTTTCCTTAAACGATGTGTTTCTCCAGGCTCGACCTTTGCTTAGTCATGCACTTGAGACGGGGGAATTTGAGGGGTTGGCAGATTCAAGGCTTGAAGGAAATTTTGTTGGGAGTGAAATGTTTCGAATGATTGAGGCTGCTGCAGTCTGTGTGCGCCATTCAGCTGCGAAGAGACCAAAAATGGGACAGGTAAGAACTCTCGTAGTCGGAGTTAAAATAAATTTCATGGTTAACTCTTTGGCTCTTTGTTGACTAGGTTCTTATTCAAAGGATGTCATGCTTTTCAGGTTGTGAGGGTGTTTGATAGTATGGCTACCCGGGACTTGACAAATGGAATGAAAGTGGGGGAAAGTGCAATATTTAACTCTGCACAACAATCTGCAGAAATTAGATTGTTTCAGAGGATGGCATTTGGTAGTCAAAATTACAGTACAGATTTTTTCAGTCAAAATAACTGGAGTAGTGAAGGCCATCTGGCGAATGGTTGTTAAGATTGATGCATTGTAGTTCCAGACTTTTTTTTGTTATTAATTCTCGGGTCATCTGAATATATTGATGTATATGCAATGCCAACTCGACTGAAAGGTACCCAATTTGTCTAACTGTCTTTGCATCTGAAATAGATTTTAGACTTTCCTACTCCGGTCAGAGTTTTGTAGAGAATTTATTGTAGCATATGTAAGCATTTTCTATTTGTTGCAGCATTTTTTCCCTGTAAGTAACATCAAATTTTTGTTCAGTAATTACCTTTATAAGTTTGTAGCATTGATTCCTTTTATTGTCTGATGGAATAGCCTTGTATTTTGCAGCCTTCTGGTAATGTATACCATTGAGTCTTACAGTTGTTTTGATGCATTTACAAGACTAGTTTATCATGGAAGGGAAAAAATTATACCTACAGAATCCATTCATATACCTTCTAGATAAAAATCAGAGAAGCGAGATTGCATACCTAGAATCTTTGATGTCATTTGTAAGAACAAAAACGAGAAGACCTTACAAGTTACAACCATATTCAAGTTCTGCAAAGAGCACGACCCTCGTGGTTTGTTGGGCCTGGAACTCTAAACTGATGTTATAGATTTTGCGCTTTGATATGACAGTTTTGGTGATTGTTAAGGAAAACAAGAAGAACGCGTTTTGAGGAAAAAACAGCAGCTGGTATGGTATACAGATTTGCTGGTGAAATCTTTTTGTAGGTAAAAGAGAAACGGTGTTTTCAACTTATTTGAAAGACAAGCTTCTTGAGACAATTGAAAGGGCTTCAAGCAGTCAATTGAAATATTCAAGGTATTCAAGAAATTAGAATACAAGTTATCAGGCTGTTTTCCTTAGAAAACAATATTCCATAAGCTGTTATGCTAAAATCCTTCATTCAGGCACTGCAATAATGAGGATTCTTTGACTCGTTTAACTTATTTTTAGTTTTTCAACATGCTATTTTATTGCTTCACGCTTCATAATACTCATCCAAGAAGACAAGGAACTTATTCCTTCAGAAGGAATGATTTCCATTAATCTTCTATATCCACCAGACCCCCCCCCCCCCCCC
>CAIGRT010104470.1:0-13755 GCA_903798405.1 Fraxinus platypoda | reverse complement strand
TATTTCAAAATACATTTTTTGCAAAAAAAAAAAAAAAAGGCATCAAACGGGGCTCTTAATATTTTATTGCTGACAACGGCCGACGATCCACGGCCGCCCGTGCTAACTCAAAATCTTGGGTTCGCCACTGGATGCATCAACTAGTTTTCTTTATAGTTATTAAAAAGTTGTGTAATCAAGACATCATAAACGGATTATTATTATTATTTTAAAAAATACAATTAAAACTTTTACGCCTTGGCCTATGAGGCAGGCCACATATCAGTCACCTACGTAAAAACAAAGCAAGAGGCCACAGAAAGTCAGCATTCCGCTTCGACTTCGCCTCTTCAACATGTACCCATCAAGGTAACTGGCCATGCCATTGGACATCCATCTTTGAACGTTGTTATCCCAGTCTAGGCATCACCTCTATACTGTAATATATTTTTGAGGCAATGGGCAACTTCTGTGATAGTGATGTTGAACAAATGGCCGAGTAGATTGAGGAATATTTGGACCAAAAAGGAAAAAAAAGTGAGGGAACAATACACAGTTACTACACTATAAGAGTCACATTTCACAATTAACAATCTTACAAAATACTTTCATAAATCAAGAGGTAATTCAAATTAATAAATATATAATATACATATCCTCACTGCGAGCATTATTTTCTCTCCCAACTCCTCACCCCATCCCAACCCCTTATCTCACTAAGTACATTTTTTATTTCAGATTTACAAATCCAAACAAATCAATAGATCGAATCCCTAGAAACAACCCCAGCCAACTTCAACTCCAGATTTTCTAAGGGTTCACTAAAATCACACAACAAAGACTGGTATGAAAAAAAAAGCAGGAAAAGAGAGAAGCGGAGCAAGTACTTATATAGAGAAAGATTGTAGGTATATATTACATACAAATTATAGAGAGAGAAAGTAAGAGAGGTGTAGTGGTGGGGAAAAAATAGACTTGGTCTCACTATCTTTGATGACTTTGGCAGGAGTCTGTGTGGTGGTGCTGTTGAGGTGATAGCAACATTTTAGGTATTGCGGTCACATACAGTCACAATCATAATTAATACAGACTTGATCACAATCGATCACAATTAATATAGACTTGGTCAAAGAGGGTCGCCATAAATAAATTTGCACATACCGCAAACCAGCACCACAACACATACAGTCACAACCGATCATAACTAACACAGACTTGGTCACAACAAATAAATTCATACACACCGCAGACCATCACCACAACACATATAGTAATAGTCAATCAGAATTGACACATGCTTGGTCACACCTGGTCACAATTAACACGGACTTGGTCATAGAGGGTCGCCACAAATAAATTTGCACACGCCACAGACCAATACTACAACCCATCACCACCGCAACCCAAAATATCAAGCTATTCCATAGATTGAACAAGGAATTCCCACCACCTCATCATCCAACGTACCACCATCACTACCACCTACACTGCCACCACCTACAATACACCATTGTCGCCACCGCCGCCACATGCATTACTAAACAATGTACAGAATAATCAACCTGGTAATAAGAAAATCGACAATGAATGAATCATTAAACCTGTAATTCGGAGATGAAAGAATAGGAGACTTCCAGTAGAGGACAGTGAATCGGAGTCGGAAGAGGTGTTCCAAGTGCTGTTGCGTAACCTTAATTATGAAGGTTGAGATGATGGAATCTGATAAGAGGACGACCTCTTATAGGAAAGTTCTCCTACATGCCGAACTTTCATCGTCTGTTCCTTCGAACAAAGGAAAGGTTCCACAACAAACCTCAGCCAACCTAATAGGAGCAATGTTGACAACAATGGTTGGTTTGGAAACAGAGGCCAAACCCTAAGCATACCTCTGAATGCAAATCTTATGCTAGGCACATCAGAGATTTTTGTTATATATGCTACGAGCCTGGGCATCGTTTCAATACCTATCCAAAAAGATTCTAGATCAATTTGTTGGAATTGGAGACAGCGGACGAGGAAGAGGACACCTAGGTAGAAGATGAGTACGCATAAGTTGAGTTTGCTATTAAGAAAGTGTGGAAATGCTCACTTTGGTATTGTAGTGGATCATTTTACCTAAGGAGAAGGAGCATCGTTATTGCATATTTCGTTCGCTTTGTTCTATCAAGAATAAGGTGTCTAAAGTGATTGTGGACAACAGAAGCTATGAGAACTTTGCATTAAAGAAGTTGGCGAATTTGTTGAAATTACCAACTGATAACCATCTTAAACCTTATTCCCTTGGTTGGGTGAAGAGAGGTACTTTCGTTCTGAGACTTACAAAGTACATGTTTCTATTGGTAAGCATTATAAGGATGAAATTGTGTGTGATATCATAGACATGGATGCTTGACATATCCTATTGGGTCGTCCATGGCAATTTAATGTGGACTCAACTCTCAAATGGTGTGATAATGTGGTACTCTTTACATGGAGCCGCCATAAGATCGCTATAGTTCTTCTCAAGTAGATGAAAAAGTCCACCTAACAATGAATCGAGAGTTTCATTACCCTTACAAGTAATGAGAAGGAGATTGTAGATTGTGTTAGAAAATCTGATTGCTTTTATCCAATATTGGTTAAGGAGCTTTTTATAGCAAATAATGAAGATGAAAGTGTTTCGTCTAAAGTGCAAAAAATATTGGCAAAATTTGAAGATTTGGTTTTTGATGAAATGCCGAATGAGTTACCTTTTATGAAGAATATTCAGTACCAGATTGATTTAGTACATGGGGCTAGTCTTCCAAATTTACCTCGTTACCGAATGAGTCCGAAGGAAAATGAGATTCTGAGGGAGAAAATTGAAGAGCTATTAGGGAAGGATTCATAAAGGAGAGTATGAGTTCGTGTGCAGTAATTGTCTTCTTAGTGCCAAAGAAGGATAGAACGTAGCGTATATGTGTTGACGATCGTGCCATTAACAAGAAAATAGTTAAGTACAGGTTTTCCATTCCATGATTGGAGGACATGTTAGATGTGTTTGAGGGTTCTAAGGTCTTTTCAAAAATAGACCTTCGTAGTGGCTACCACCAGATTCGCATCAAACTTGGGGACGAATGGAGGACTGCCTTCAAGAGTAAAGATGGACCTTAAGAATGATTGGAGATGCCATTCAAACTCTCAAATGCCCCGAGTACCTCCATGAGAGTGATGAACCTGGATCTTCATCCTTTCATTGGGTCTTTTGTTGTAGTTTATTTCGATGACATACTCATTTACAACAAATCTAAAGAAGATCACTTGGTTCAATTGAGGCAAATCCTAGATGTTTTGAAGGAAAATCAGTTATACATCAACCTGAAGAAGTGTACTTTCTGTACACAAGCTGTTGTTTCTAGGCTTTGTGGTTGGTGAAGATGGTCTACAGGTGGACGAAGAGAAAACAAGAGCAATTCAAGATTGGCCAACACTAAAAACAGTTTCTGAAGTAAGGAGATTCCATGGTTTGGTAACTTTCTATAAGAGATTTATTAGGCATTTTAGTATTATTATGGCACCACTTACAAAATGTTTGAAGAATGGGATATTCAATTGGGGATATGAGCAATATAATAGCTTTACATTCACCTTCATCAAAGAAAAGTTGTGCACAACTTTAGTATTAGCTTTACCAAGCTTAGATAAAATCTTTGAGGTGTAGTGTATCCTAGTGGTGTGGGTGTTGGGGCTGTCCTTTCCCAAGAGAAGAGACCCGTGGCTTTCTTTTGGGAAAAGTTAAGTGATGCAAGGCAGAAGTGGAGTACCTATCAGCAAAGTTGTGAATCTTAAATCAATGGTAGATTTCTATATTAGAAATGGATATTTGTTTACCAGCTTTGCATTCCCGTTACATCTTTACGTGAAAAATTAATTCGAGATCTGCACGGAGGAGGTCTAAGTGGATACTTGGGATATGACAAAACAATAGCTAGTTTGGAAGCAAGTTATTATTAGCTACAGTTGAAACGAGATGTTGGAGTTATAGTTAGAAAATGTTACACTTCAGGTGTCGAAGGGTCAAGCGCAGAATATCTGGTTATACTTGCTACTTCATGTTTCTCAAGGTATATGGCAAGATCTCGCTATATTTTGTTCTAGGATTACCTCGTACTTAGTGGGGCATAGGATTACCTCCAAGATAGCTCACTTCATAGCTTGTCGAAAAACCTCATATGCATCAAAATTGCCAAACTATTTTTCAGGAAGGTTGTTCGGTTGCATGGAGTTCCCAAGTCTATCACATTTGATCGAGATACAAAGTTTTTAGGGAACTTTTAAATTACATTGTGGAAGTTGTTCGATACAAATCTGAATCGAAGCAACACTACACATCCCCAGATTGATGGATAAACGAAAGTCACTAACTGTAGCCTTATAAATATGGTTCAAAGCGCCTTTGGAGGTAAGCCCAAACAATGGGATCTTGTACTGCCACATGTTGAGTTTGTATACAACAGCGCAGTTCATACTGTTATAGGCAAGTCCCCGTTTGCTAATGTGCATGCTGAGGTTCCCTACCACGTTGTAGATTTGGTGAAGTTTCCCAAAGGCAATAGCAAAAGTATTGCTATTGAACATCTGACTGAAGAGGTGCAAACAGTCCGTGATGAAGTAAAATAGAATTTAGAGAAGACTAATGCAAAGTATAAAGTAGCGGTAGAGTCATATCAACGGGATAAACAATTTCAGGAAGGAGACTCAGTGATGGTGTTTCTAAGAATAAAGAGATTTCCCGTTGGTACTTACAACAAACTAAAATAGAGAACGTATGGGCATTTCCAAGTACTTAAGCGGATTAACAAAAATGCCTACATTACTGATTTGTCAGCTTCTATAGGTATTTCTAGTACATTCAATGTGGCAAATTGGTATAAGTTTTATGAAGATGATAAACCTCTCTATCCAGATTCTAACTCGGGGTCAAGTTCCTTGGAGGTGGAATGAACTGATGTAGAATAGATGGCCGAGTGGATTGAGGAACATTTGGACCAAAAAGGGAAAAACAGTACATTTCAACTTTGACGTCGAGCTCGCATTTGAGCCCATAATACCTTTTCAGAAAGGGAACGACGAGATTGATTGAACTCATTAATTTTCCTTGACGTATGTTGGATTTTAGCCATCCGAGTTCGTTTAGAACTCTAAACCTAGTTTTTAAGTTTTAGTGCTATTCATTTCAATTAGTTTATTTTGAATTCTTTTCAATTGTAGTTCATTTTAGGCTATGTTTTCGTTTAAACTATTATAAATAAAGGATTAATTCTTTGTTTTTAGGTGTCTTGGATTTAATAAAACTTCTTGATTTTATATTTCATTCTCTGGTGGATTTCAGATTTGTGTTCTTAAGATTTTCGCTTACATTTCTAGTTTCACGCTGCATCAGATAGGGTAAGGTAAGTGCAATTATTCTTTTATCAACTTTTCAATTACACATTTTATCAACTTTTATCAAAGTCTACGAAAATTTAATTTTAAACAAAATCAAACAAGGGTTAATTACTAATCCTATGTTTGCCTAAGTCCTAGATAACCATAAAATGGCATTTTTAAATATTTTATTTATTATTGCACTACTGAATATATATTAAAACCAAAGATTAATACTAATATTGCATAAACAATCTGCACTACAGGATTTAAGATTCTAAACTTCCAAAAAATACAATTAAAATTGGGCTTTAAATTTTTTTTTATCGAAAAATAAAATGTTTAAAAGATCAAAAATTTTGTACAAATACTCCGAGCATATCCGAGCTTACAAGATCAAAAGATGTACAAATGATAACAATCTAAAGACCCAACGCTAAAGACTCAAAATGAATCAAAACATAAGAATACAATGAAAACATAGCTTTGCATACATGTGTTTTGATCCGTCTAATGATGCTATCTGCATGCGGTCTAAGATTTTCAAAACTTAGCCGGTTTCTAGCTGTCCAAATATGATAAATAGTGCAGACCAGCGTGATTCTCTTGGCCTTGCTTTGCCAATATGTCCCCGTCCCTCATTCTTGATCTATTTCAAAGCACTATTTATCGTGGACATGGCTCTGGTGATGCTGAGCCAAGCTCTAATCTGTCCCAAGATCTCCATAATCATAACTCATTGGAAGAAAAGATGTTGGAATGATTCGACTAAAGCTTAACAAAACACATACGTGTTGTCGATATCCATATATTGTAGACGGTCTTTAGTAAGAAGCTCAGTCTTTCCACTAAGCCAAAGGATAAATGAGTGCTTAGGAGTAATACATGAACTCCAAACATCCTTGAGCAATGGTGAATCATCCTTCTTGGATGACCATTTCCATATAGTAGCCCCTATGGGCTTTAAGTTTATTTTACCGTTGTGAAGACTAAGCTTTGCATTTATTCATTAGAAATTTGACTTAATAGCACTAAAAGATGGAAAATTACAATTGTAATAGTGTTTTCTATATTTATATGAGTGACACCTTTTTGGCGAGCTCTGTAGTGTTATCAATGTGTGTGTGTGTGTGTGTGTTCTTGGTAATTTGGGTTTTGCCAAAATTTTCCCTTTATTTCCTTTCTTCTTAACATTTCTCATTTGACTGTCCAACAAAACGTACCCAAGTAAGTCAAATTTTGCTTCTTAGTTCATTCCAAGTGTAAATCTCTCTCTCTCTCACACTCTCTCTTCATCAAATAGTACCCACCTAATAATTTCTTCAACGGTGCCCATTACAGCGTACTGAATTCCTCAAATTTTATAGGACAAGGCTGAAACAATCAAATCGTTGTAGGAAGAGGTGATATATAATTTATCCGTATTTTTATTTTTATTTATCTTTTTAGTCATGCACTTAAGTTTCAGACTGATTTCCTAAAAGCCAAAATCAAAGAATTTGAATCTGGATGTGCCAACAATGGTATGGATTGGGATCACTTACAGTGTAAGTTTCTAGAATTGATAGTGTTTATAAATTGAGTACCTGGTATTTAATGCTACATGCTACCAGTAAAGGGGAGAAGACAACAACTGTAGTAAATTAACCTGATCAGGAGAGAGTTCTACCTAAGCCAAGTGATTCATTGAAAAGCTATACCCATCAAAAAAGATACACAAAATTAAAATTCAAGATAATCTTCTACTTAATGATAATACCTTTAGTACTCTTGCTTGGTTCAATCTAAGCAAGAGAAGCATATATTATTAAACATATTCCTCGCATTTCATGAAAATGTTGAAGCTCGTTTAATTCAGATGGTGCTCGATGTCAGTGCTTGATGTCAGGTTGACACATTCTTTGCTGTTCGATCTCCTCTTGGAGTGTTTCTTTCCATTTTCAATGTTCGTATTGATATTGGTAATGGTTAAAGCTTATTATTTTTGTTAGAAATTAAAGACAACACGTGGAAACCTAAGATGGGAAAACCACGGGCAGAGGTGAAGAATTCATTGTATCAAAGAATTACAATATGTTAGATCCCTGCACCAAACTAATAAGTTGGACAATTTGTCAATCTCAATATGTGTTGTACATCACATAATTATAATCAAAGAATCCCTAAGACACAAGGAAAATATAATACAATTAAGAGTCTAACTCAATGTAAAGTCTTATTACAATAGGTAAAATCAATAATGGATATGAGTTCAAAAACTGCCAAATATGTCTTTGACTTCTTCAAGACTTTTTCAAGGCATACTACTAACTCCACTAGAACTACCAATAGAACTCAAGTTACAACCAAACCCTAACAATTTTAATACGTCTTTATTATTATCTATTTTATTTCTCATTTTCCAGAGGTGGTTCCCTGGATTCTTCTAAGGTTTTTTATGAAGAAAACTTATATTATATTATCAGCCTTTACAAATTTAAGTATTCATTTTAAAGCATTTCCAGCTTTAAGTCGCATTGATTTCATTCTCCCTTTCTTGATCAATTTATCGTCTGAAATGAAGTCAAAATTATCAATTGAAGCTAATATGACCGCAGTGCATATTTAGTTGTAGATGATTCTTACTTACTATTGACCTCTATTTTCGTACCTCTACCGGCCAACAGATTTCAAGGTCTCCTACGTCCACGAAAGCCTGATACCTATACACTAGGATAAACGATTAGCCACACATGGCTTCCTCGGGTTCACCTGCCACGTAGGATTTCTGGAGCCTCATCAGATGAAGCGTAACATTTACTTTTATCAGTTGTTCTCTGAAGAAGCTTTCTCGTCCAACATATGATTGAATTACATAGACAGAGATACCTAGGGAGCAAATTGAGGAGCTATTGAAGAAAGGGTTCGTAAAGAAGTTCTATAGGCGATTTATCAAGCATTTTAGCACTATTGTGGGACCTCTAACAGAATGATTAAAGAATGGGAGATTCAGTTGAGGAAAGGAGCAAGATAAATGTTTGGCCAAGTTTCGAGAATATCTTTAAGGTGGAGTGTGATACTAGTGGTGTGAGTGTTGTGGCTATTCTTTCCCAAGAAAAGAAACCCATGGCTTTCTTTTCAGAAAAATTGAGTGATGCTAGGCAAAAGTGGAGTACTTATAACAGGAATTCTATGCAGTGATGCGGGCTTTGAAGCAGTGGGAACACTATCTTATACATAATGAGTTTGTGTTGTTCATTGATCACCAAGTCCTGAAGTTTATTCATAGTCAGAAACATGTCGGCAGAATGCATGCTCAGTGGGTGACTTTCCTTCAGAAATTTCCTTTTGTGATTAAACATAAATCTGGGAGTTTGAATAAAGTAGCCGATGCTCTTAGCCAGAGAGCCTCGTTGGATTTAAGTGTGAAGCAACTGTATGCAAATGATCCTGACTTTAAGGAAATTTGAAGCAAGTGTGTGAATTGTGAAGCAGTAACAGATTTATATATCAATGATGGATATTTGTTCAAGGGCAACCAACTTTGTATTCTCGTTTTATCTCTACTTGAAAAATTAATTCAAGATCTTCATGGTGGAGATCTAAGTGGACATCTGAGGCATGATAAGACAATAGCCAGTTTGGAAGCTAGGTACTATTGGCCACAGTTGAAGCGAAATGTTGGAGTTAGAGTCAGAAAATGTTATACTTGTTAGGTGTCAAAGGATCAAGTGTAGAATACTAAGTTGTACATGCCACTTCCGATCCCTCAAGGCATATGGCAAGATCTTGCTATAGATTTCGTCCAGGGATTACCTCGTACTCAACGGGGAGTAGATTCTGTTTTTCTGGTGGTTGACAGGCTCTCCAAGATGGCTCACTTTATAACTTGTTGAAAGATCTCATATGCATTGCATATTGACAAACTATTTTTCAAGGAAGTTGTTCGACTACATGGAGTTCCCAAGTCTATCACATCATATCGAGATACAAAGTTTGTTGGACACTTTTGAATTACATTATGGAAGTTGCTTGGGACGAGTTTAAATCGAAGCAACACTGCCCATCCCTAGACTGGTGGACAGACCGAAGTCACTAACTGGACCCTTAGAAATATGGCTCAAAGTGTTTGTGGAAATAAGCTCAAACAATTGGATCTTACATTACCTCAGGTCGAGTTTCCATACAACAGCGCAGTTCATAGTGCGACAGGCAAACCCCCGGTTGCTACTGTGTATACAAAGGTTCCTTACCATGTTGTGGATTTGGTGATGTTGCCTAAGAGTAATAGTAAAAGTGTTGCTGCTGAACATCTAACAGAAGAGGTGCTAGAGGTCCGTGATGAAGTAAAGCAGAAATTGGAGAAGACTAATGCAAAGTATAAGGCGACAGCAGATTCACATCGACGGGACAAACAATTCCTGGAAGGAAATTCAGTGATGATGTTTCTGAGAAATGAGAGATTTCCAGTTGGTACTTACAACAATCTGAAACCAAAAAAGTATGGACCTTTCAAAGTACTTAAGCATATTAATAATAATGCCTACATTATTGATTCACCAATTTTTATGGGTATTTCTCGAACGTTCAATGTGGCATATTTATATGAGTCCCATAAAGATGATGAGTCTTTATATCCGGATTATAACTCGGGATCGAGTTCTTCGGAGGTAGAAGGGACTAATATAGAACATATTGTTAAAGAATTTGATCAAAATGAGAAAAAAGTAAGTGTAGTAACATTCCAGAAAGAGAACGATGATACGAGTAATACTTTTTAAACTAAGTTTTCATATAAACTCTTATAAATAAAGAGTTAGCTCGTTGTTTTTTTTATTACTTTTCATTGATAAAATTTCGTAAGTTTATTTTTTTTCATAATTTGGTGAATTACAAAATTCGTGTTTTTAAAGTTTTCGCCCGAATTCCTTGTTTCGAGCTACAACAGGAGTACATTTGTATGAATTTTGATTGGTCCCGCTCCCACACTGACACAACATTGGGACAAGTGAATATTTTTATATATAAGATGCCGATAAGCCATGCACGTGCAACCGTGTCCCCATGAGAAGTTGAATTTTGCAACAATCCAGTTCACGTGAACAACCGTGCCCTTGTTGAATGTCAAAACATCAAATCTTTGTTACGATTGGATCCATCGGGTACCAACTTGTTGGAAACTTCATCCCATAATCATTTTCACAAATTATATACATGCACGTCTCTTTCAAAGCACAATCAATATCTTTATATATTTATTTGTATGATTAAAATTGTTGCTTGCCAATTTGACACTTGTCTTGGAACAATTGCAATCACCAATGTTCTTTCTTTTATATATGCTTTCGCTTTTATCTCCGAACATCTTGGAGGGGATTTTACTTTTTTTGTTTTGTTTTTCAACATGTGATCATAAATGTCTCCATTAATCATTATCAACTAATTTATTTACCATCTTCAACAAGAACTTCACTAATTCTTTTAGCATGTTGGCATTGAAAGGTTGACTATCTAAGATTGAAATTCAAGGTCCAATAGAACATCAAACTCATTTATGTTCAAACAAGTTGATCAATCCGTTTAAAGCTCAAACAAGCCCTTAATTTTCAAGATTGGTATTCTTAAATAAGTCACAATCTTTTGTGAGGACATTTTGACCTTCAATTTTAAGATTAGTGTTCTTAATTTTCACTAAATGTTACTTCGTACGATACACAAAACATTATCTTGTTTCTACAAAAATATAAATAAAAAATGCACATATAATAATTGACTTAAATTTCGAGAGAGGATAAGACATGACCTAATTTTCACCCACAGAACTATAAATCCTTTTTGACATGTAAGAATTTTCTTTTTCCTTATGAGAACACGATAATGTCTCGCATCGCATATGACAAGTTCACTTTTGAGAACTTAACAACAATAGGTAGGATTTCATGAGTTTTCTAATCAAGTCACCATATGTGAAACCTTTATAAACTACTTTAGTGACTATCTTAAAATTTCTTACAAACTTGTCATT
Organism: Fraxinus platypoda; assembly: GCA_903798405.1. Lineage (NCBI taxonomy): Eukaryota > Viridiplantae > Streptophyta > Magnoliopsida > Lamiales > Oleaceae > Fraxinus > Fraxinus platypoda. The sequence goes on along the minus strand of CAIGRT010104470.1, from coordinate 2,387 downwards.
GGTGATAAGTTTGAAATTACAAACGACACTGGATTACCCTAAACAATCGACGCCAATAACCTATCATACGATTCATACCAACGCATTATAAGAAACAAACATTTCACTGAAAGAAAAAATGGATGTAATACACGTAGAAGATAAGGCCTCGCTGCTAGACAAATTAATATCTACAGGCATTTTCCCCAAGACTCGGCATACGAACAATGAAACTTTTGGCGAAGACCTGGCATATATATGAATCTTGTCTAGCTCATTTATTGTAGGTGAGAAGTGGACAACGACAACCAAGAGTGTGAAAACCTAGACGCAGCTAGAACACAAGTTAATTACATGTCACGAACATGGAAGACATTGGGATTCTTGACTACAATATCATACATGTAAATGGAATTGAACTTGGAAAAGTCCCTAGGTAAAGAAATAAGATCATTGGAAGAGTGCTTGTGGAATTGGAACAGGTCTGGATCACCCCCATAATACCTTTCCCAACCTAAATCCCTCAGAATCTGCTCTAGACAATTGTACGATGACACCACTTGGTCTGTTGGCAAGTGCACTAACATCTTCTTTTTTGAATGCCTTCCATCACCCTGCTGCTCGGCCGCTGGATTCAGCCTCATCACACCATTATTCCCGAATACCCAAACACCTGACATGATTTTAAATATATATATGCTTTTGCTCCTCAACTAAGTAATGTTGGTATAGGACGAGAAGATAAATTAAGAGCAAATGGGAATGATGGTGGAGGGAGTGAAGAGTGGGAAGGGTATATATACTTGTTATTGGGGGGAAAAGAACAAGAAAGAAACTGTACTGTTGAAATGGGATAACGAAAAGTTGGGAAATGATAGGCTTGTTTAACTTTGTGCAGAATCTAGATATTGTGGGATCCATTTGGGTGTGATTTAGGGTACACGAACCATAGGGGGGGATACGTTAGGAGAATCTACTGTTTGATGTGGGGCTTTTCTTCTTTTTAATAACTCACTGTCGTCTTCACAGGAGAATCTTCGGCAGCCACGAGCCCACGACATGAGGAACATATTATCTATTTGGTTGAGACTTGAGAGATTGGCTTAAACTTAATGAAATTTCATTAGCTGCAACTTACAAGATTAAAATCAATAACCTCATTCTTGAAAATGTTAATACACAACCTGTCTATAACATAATACATATGTTTGTAAAAATTTGTAGGCGTACGTACGTCAAGTTTTGTGTATATACCATGAGATGGATGATCCCAGACCACAGGATCCTGATAAGAAGAAATCTAAAATTGATTTGAACCTAAAATGGTGTTTCCACAGGACCACTCAACCTTACAGCTAGTAGTTCTAAGGTCTTTTCTTTTCTTCCACTGTACTTTTTTGTTCTTGACTTATTAAAAAAAATGCTCACATGTCATCACATGGATACTGAATGGCCTAATGGTCCTAACCTCAATCCACAGCACGCACTAGTGCACCCAACTTTAGGATCTGTCTTTTCCAATCCACATCATTTGATATTTTTGTCAAAATCTGCACCTCTCCACCTTGTACTTCATTATCTTGTTTCAACCGCATTAATTTCCAACATTAAGCTTCGATCACATTTCACCACACTTCTAAACCACCTAATCACAAAACATTTAGAAGGTGTTTGGTGGAAATTAAAATTAGATTTTTAGTAGATTGTGATAGAAATTTTTGAAATGTGTGGTTGAAAAGTTGTGCATGAAAGATGTGGTTAATATTGATTGTTTGACTTTGATTTTGATTAAAATCAGATTTTAATTCGGATCAAACAAGGCCTTAGTTATATACGGATTCGATCCTATATGAACTTAATAGTAGTGAGTGGATTTTTATGATAGATTAATATGAATACTGAATAGTATTCATTAATTTTCATTCAAAAAATAATCATATGTACTATCAACCATATAACACGATACATATGTTGCCTGTAATAAAGCTGAAATTCGTTAAGGCGAAGCCTTTGCTAAGAGGGCGAATCTGTTGACGGAGTTGAAGCACGTGATAATGTTGAAATTCATTAAGGCGAGACCCTTACTAAGAGGGTGAGCCTGTTGATAGAGTTAAAGCCTATATAGGCTCTTTCTGGCAGATGCGAAGCATAGCTATGAAGAGACATTGATGGACACGTGCTGTAATGATTGGAAAACTTCTCATCTTTCCAAGATACGGCAGCAAAATAGTTTTCCTTTTTTTTAATACGCATTAGGGGTATCCAAAAGTCTCGAACCGAACCGAGTTGTTCTTCATAAGTTAAATACTCAAATGGATACCCGAATCGAAAACCGATGGGTTTGGGTCGGGTCTCGATTTTAGACGAAGAACCAAATAAGAACCAAAACTAAATAATTTTTTTATATT
>CAIGRT010104464.1:0-10869 GCA_903798405.1 Fraxinus platypoda | reverse complement strand
CTCAAAAATTCTCATTACTTTTCAAACACACATTCTTCCATCAATCACTATTTCAGAATTTATTTTTTACCCAAAATGGGTGTCAAACAGGGGCATGCTTTGTTGCAACAGGGCTTTCCAGTGAAATTCGCTGCAAAAGCCCAGTAGTGCCCAAAAGAGAAAAGCCCAAGGCCCAACAGTGAAAGCCCGACAAGAGTATAGAAGGACACAAATGCCAATTTGGGAAAAGTTCTGACTACTATCGGCAATTTACCAAAGTCGACAATCTTCTTCTGTCAAACCCTCGGCCTATTTATGTTCGCCGCCTGCACATTAGTTCTTCCCTTCTCTGTCGCCCACTTGTGAACTCTCTCTTGAACTAATTCTTCACCGTTTTCGGAGCGACCCTACCCTAGTGTTAAAACTCTTCATCATGTTGGTCTACCAAGATTTGCTCACAGGTAATTATTTTATGGTGTTTATTTTCTCTATTTTTTTAAATCTTATATGTGCTGCAGATCTGCCTGTGGATTTATGTTTGTTATGAATTGGGCGTGGGATGATTGTAATTCTTGAATTATTCAGTGTCAATTAGTTGATTAGGTGATCTAGATCTAATGTTAGCGGGCAATTTTTAAGGGATTTTGTTATAAAGATCTTTTTTTTTTTTAAACTTTAACGCTGATATTTTTTTCCTGGATTACCCAGTTTTTGTTATTTCTCGTTTCTCGTAATTGCTGATTATTTCGCGGAGTAATGTTATAGATTGAAACATTTGTTGCTAGATATTCTGTTCTGCTTTTCTGATTTTTATAATGGATTTCTGCTCGAATTATTGAATTTGCTATTATTATTATTTTCTACTTGAGTTTTGTGCCACAAAGATCAAATCTTTCGCTTGTTTGTAGTATTTTCTCTTTATTGATTTAAAATCTTCTAGTAGTTTCAAATTACATTTTTCTTAAAGGATACAAGTTTCTTGAATGGTTTAATTATTAAAAATAACAGTCTTTTGTTGCCAGTTTAGTGGATTAATCCTGTATCAAACTTACCATTTATTTATAAAAACGTTATTTATGAAGTGAAGCAAGATGATCTATGAAAGGCTATTTGTAAAAGGATCGTGTTATTTTACACTATCTGATCATATACTCTGTTGTTTTCGAATTGTGATTGTAATGAAAATGAGCAATTATTAAGATGACTTCGTATCATTTGGCTACCTATGGTAAATTTTGATGAATATTCGGTGATAGTACATGTTGAAATAGTTACAGATTAGAATTGTTATTCTGACCAGTAAATGTTTTCACCATTGCTAACATTTTTATTAACATCTTTTAGGTGATGAGCTTCTCTCTGACTCATTTCCATACAAGGAAATCGAAAATGGAGCTCTTTGGGAGGTTGAGGGAAAGGTAAAGATCCTTTTTGTATTTCATTAGATGTAGATATTCAGTTCAGTAATATTTTTACTGAGTTGGTATACATTTTTTTTTCTGGTGGCTCTCAGTGGGTTGTCCAGGGAGCAGTTGATGTAGACATTGGTGCCAACCCTTCTGCTGAAGGTGCTGATGAGGATGAGGGTGTTGATGATGCTGCTGCCAAGGTGGTTGACATTGTCGACACATTCAGGCTCCAGGTTTGTTTTATGCAGATTATGTATTATTTGTCTGAATCCTATGTTTTGTATTTAATGCCATTAACTTGGATAAAATACAGGAGCAACCCCCTTTTGACAAGAAGCAATTTGTTGCATACATCAAGAAGTACATCAAGCTGTTGACACCCAAGCTCGATGAGGAGAAGCAACAGGAGTTCAAGAAGAGCATTGAAGGGGCGACTAAGTTTCTGCTCTCAAAGCTCAGTGACCTCCAATTGTAAGTTTAACACATTCTTTAACATGTTTGGTATGGAGAACTGTATATCACTGGAAGTTATTGAGTAGAGGAGGACAAAATCTTGGTTCATTATACTGATCATGAGTAGCTTTTGCTTATTGTAGGAGTGCTTCTTGTGTAGGCTTCCTCTGGAAGTAAGCATATAAAGCACTTCAAAATCTAATTTAGGCTTAAGGAGCCGTCCCAAACTTGCCCTGAACGATCACTTAATTCGTACTGTTAAGAAAGTGTGTGTTGATTCATTTGACTGATCGAGGTTTGTCTTCTTCTTGTTCTAGTTTTGTGGGAGAGGGCATGCATGATGACAGCACCATGGTGTTTGCATACTACAAGGAAGGTTCCACCGATCCAACTTTCTTGTACTTTGGCCATGGTTTGAAGGAGGTCAAATGTTAAAAAATGAAACTGTGATCACGGTGCTCGGTACTTGTTGTACCTCTACTTTTTCAATATTGTTGGTTGTTCGGTTTGATATTTGTACTATTGCTACTTTTTACTCTTGCGTATTGTTATGTTGGAACATAATTTAGATTGCTTGATAATTAATAACAGTTTTGATCGAAGTGATCAATATTTTGAATTTATCCTTTATGCTGTGAGAAGCCTTACTGGTAGTAGGGACTTGTTTCGGTTTTTTAGCACTCGATCTACTTTTTCAAAAGAATTCTTTTCTATTTTTTGTGGGGATCTTTTAGCTTTAATGGAATAAAAGTTGGTTCCGAAGCCTTTAGGCTTTAGCAACTTGCTTATGTTTGTTTACAGACCTGACTAAGAATTTTTCAATAATGCTTGGTGAACATCATTGTTTACACTCTCACCTGACTTTATTCAGGCGTGTTCGGTTGTGCTTAAAATTCAATTAAAATTGAAAATTTAGTCGTTATTGAGTTTTACTCGTTTAATAAAAGTCAACAATAACAGTTAATTTTTCAAATTTAATTCGATTTTAATCTCTATCGAACACATCCTGTCCAAAACGCCCCGAATTGGACAGTTAGAACAGAATGTCAACAATGGTGTACAAAATCAATGTACAAATGTCATAATTCAAGAATTTTTAGTATCTAGAAGTCTTGCCACTGCACTTTGTCATGAGGAATGATGCGAATATTCGCCTCTTATTCCCTCTTCTATATTTTGAAAGCTGCATTTTGATATTCGTGAACAAGTTTCAGTCATTAATATAATCTCTTGTAAACTTCTGCAAAGGTATTATTTACAGGTAAGGGGACATGGTTATAGAGTTGTTCTATTTTTTAGAAGATCCAACTTTATTTTTAATTATACATTTTATTTGAACAATACATTTTTTCACGTATGTGTAAATAATAGTGATAATTTCTAATTTGATATGTCGAAAACTTCAAGGTTTGTGTAACGGAACATTTGCACATTTCGTTCCCAACCTTTGTGAATTGTAACAAATATACCATCAACTTTTTTTAGCATAATTTATCCTCAATATTTTAATTATGTAACAAAATTCGTCATTTCTTCCATTTTGGTTTCGTCCTTATCTTTAAGTAAATTAAATAAAAGAAAGCTGTGATATAAAAAATAATAAGGATTTTTTTTAAAGTACTATAAATTGCACAGAAAAAAATTTAAAGTATATTAACACATAAAAATAAAGAAATTAGAAATTTTCATCTTCAACCATTAAGTTCACCCACCCACCCACCCTAGTTAAATTAGTTTTTATTAAAAAATTGCATGAAATATATACAATTTTTTTTATAGGAGTAAATGATTCAGTTCATATTAGGCCCTGTTTAGTGGGGATTTAAATCATAATTTTAGTATTTATTGAAAAAAAAACTGATTAAATATTTGATTGAAAAATTGTGGATCCAATTAAATATGTAGTTAGAAATAATTGTTGTCTTTATCTTAAATTAAAATTTAGATTTTACTCCCTACCAAACATGGGCTAGATGTAAATATTAAAGTCTCTTAGAAAGGAACTTGTACTCGAACAATTTCTTAGCCCGTGTCTAGTGGAGATTAAAATCAGATTTTTGTCAGATTTTGATAGAATCTAATAAAATGTGTGATCGAAAAATTGTGGAACCCATAAAATATATGATTAAAATTAATTAATTACTTTAACTTAGATTAAAATTTAGATTTTAAACGAAACATGAGCTAATAAAATGGGTGGTTTGTATTTTACATTCCGTTTGAAGAAGATGAAGACGGTGCCGTTTCCTTATATGCAAATATTATTTCATAACCATTTATTCCTTATGTGAGTTATCTAATATTGTCTTTTTGACGAGCGAATTTAGTTGATTTGGTCCTTGTACGTTAATTGGCAAATGATTTGTGGCAAATGGGGGAGAGTATCAATGGTCTCTGCAGGGTTAGAATAATGCTATTTATCATTGTGATGTCCATGACGTGGTAGCCTATGTGGAATAATATGATTGAACAGTTCAATTTTTATAATAGAGGGGGAGGAGAGTGAGAGAGAAATGTGAAGGATAATGAGTTGCTACATTACTGATGTTTCATCATCATGAATAGATAGCATTACTCGCAGCGTTATGGTCCGCAATATACAGAAGAGAAACAAAGGCTTTTCAAATTAATGTTGAAACTGGTTCTGAGCTGTACACTCCGATTGCCCAAAGTTCAGCTGCATTTTCTGCATCAAATGGTTTCTATTCTCTTGAATTTAGAGGGGATGATTCGAAGCTTTTATCTGATGTGCGAGTGCGATACACATATTTTGGACTTCGGAGAAATTTTATTTAACCGGCTGCAAATATCAAGGCATTCTCGTCTATAATGAATGGTTTCATTCGTTGTTTTTTCAGAGGAAATAGCAAGATAAAATCCTTATTTTTCTTATAAATATGACACAAAATTAATTGAGACCTAAATACCGGGACTAGGTTGAGAACTTAGGATCCCAATTTTTGTCCCTGTCCAAACATGTCCAAATCATGGGCCCACATCAGAGGAAAAAAAAATAAAAAAATACTATCACTTTACTACGCGTAATCACCTCATAACTAATTACAAATGATTATTAGCTGTCTGAAAACCAATTTCCTTTCCCCCCCCTTTCACCTTCTGCTCTCAATCTCACTATTGAAAAGACCCATTTCATCAACTTCAAAATCCCCTTTTTTGTAGATCCTATTTTCGCTTCAAGAACTCTTTTTTTCTGAACCCATTTTAGTCCCGATTGAGCATCATGCTGGATCGATTCTTGAGCCCCCGCCGTAGGAGGCAAATCCAGAGGCTTATGCGAAATGGGAAGCTGACGCTGTTTTGTCTTTTGCTTACGGTAGTCGTTTTGCGAGGAAATCTGGGCGCAGGAAAATTTGGTACGCCGGAGAAGGACCTGTATGAGATCCGAGAAACGTTTTCATATATTCGTGGGCGGGCCGAGCCACGCCGTGTGCTGGAAGAGGCAAAGGCTGCTCAAAGACAGCAAAAATCTAGTTCATCGACTGATGCTTCGGAAAATGGTAGTAATAATTATGCAGAATTTGATATAGGGAAGATATTGAAGGATGAAGATGATTCAACCGAAGAATTTAAGAGGGATCCCTCCCTGCCTTATAGTCTTGGGCCAAAAATATCAGATTGGGATGAGCGAAGAGCTGAATGGCTTAAAAGGAACCCCAATTTTTCGAATTTTATTGCTCCTAAAAAGCCTAGAGTTTTGTTGGTTACCGGGTCATCCCCGAAGCCTTGTGAGAATCCGGTTGGTGATCATTACTTGTTGAAATCTATAAAGAATAAGATCGATTACTGTAGGCTACATGGGATTGAGGTTTTTTACAATATGGCTTTGCTTGATGCTGAAATGGCTGGGTTTTGGGCGAAACTGCCTTTAATTAGGAAGCTGTTATTGTCACATCCTGAAGTAGAATTTTTGTGGTGGATGGATAGTGATGCAATGTTTACTGATATGGCGTTTGAGGTGCCGTGGGAGAGGTATATGGATCATAATTTTGTGATGCACGGGTGGAACGAGATGGTGTATGATGAGAAGAATTGGATTGGGTTGAACACTGGGAGCTTCTTGTTGAGGAACTGTCAATGGTCTTTAGATATTCTTGATACGTGGGCACCAATGGGGCCGAAAGGGAAGGTCAGGGAAGAAGCTGGGAAGCTTTTGACTCAGGAGCTTAAAGATCGTCCAGTCTTTGAAGCTGATGATCAGTCGGCTATGGTGTACATACTTGCAACACAAAAGGATAAGTGGGGCGATAAGGTTTATCTCGAGAATGCGTATTATTTGCATGGTTATTGGGGAATCCTAGTCGATAGGTATGAGGAGATGATTGAAAATTACCATCCGGGTCTTGGTGATCATCGTTGGCCACTCGTGACTCACTTTGTGGGTTGCAAACCCTGTGGGAAGTTTGGTGATTATCCAGTAGAGAGGTGCTTGAAGCAGATGGATCGAGCATTTAACTTTGGCGATAATCAGATTCTGCAGATGTACGGATTCACCCATAAAACACTTGCCAGTAGGAGAGTGAAGAGAACTCGGAATGAGATGAGTAATCCTCTTGATGTGAGAGACGAGCACGGTTTGCTCCACCCTGCATTCAAAGCTGTGAAGGTATCATCTTCTTGAGCACGTTTGAAAGGAATGAAAATCCAAAATGGGGATACCTTTTCACCTCAGACATTTTTGTGGGCTTTTAGTTGTAATACCTATCATTTATTATCCTGTTATTATTCTCATTGTCTTGGAGTCCTTGTATTCTATTCATTTATGGTAATTGCCCTGTGTCATAGTGTAAATTAAGCTATAAATTGCTATCTAAATTAAGTTATAATTTGCTACTAGTTACCATATTCCTTTATGCTATATCCATTTTCTTGTCAATTATCTTGGAATTACATATTTTTCAATGACAAAACACTGTCTATTCATTTATGCTTATAGTGTTTAGATACTGTAACATTGAATGAAGATCATAGTTGAGCTAGGACAATGATCTTCAGATTCGCATTTGTGTAACTTATAACCAAGTAGAGTTATCTATCACATCGGTTGCTCGTATAGTGGTTGTGAATTTTAATTATCAATACACTTTGTTTGAGTTTAGTTGGTTATTAACATTTTATTCTATCAGCATCTTAGCGGTGATGAACTGGGATAAGTGTAGTCATAAATGTTGTTACTACGATCAACAAGTCTTGGTTTTGAATGGCTTATCGTGTTTTCGTTGTTGCTATGATCAAATCCTGATGAAGTGTTGACTTGAGAAACTTCACAGGGCTTATAGTTTTCAAGATCGGCCTGTCCCAAGTCATTAAGTACAGCACCGTCTTAAAGGATAGAGGTAAATTTAGGTTTCATGTCTACCCCCTCAAAATCTGTATCGAGTAGTTACTGAAAGTAGTTATAGAAAAAGAAACTGTGAATGCAATTAAGGCATCTAGTGGACCATGCATGTAAAGTAATATCGAGCTGTTGAATGTTAGCGTAAGAATTTCAATTTTTTGGGTGCTACTTTCTTCAACCACTAACTTCTGCATTGTAAGTAATATTCTATGTGATTGTAAATATACGGAACTGCTGATCACATCCTCTTGTTTTAATGGACTCAACATTTTTCTTCTCATTGACATGGGTAGATAGAATTCTGTCCTTGTAAAACACGGTTAACATTGGTAGTATGGTGGAAGAATCATGGTGTGCATCGTAACCAGTTCTTATGAGTCTAGCCTACATGTTAGAGGGGCACAACATAGCTATTTGAAGTTTCCTGCTGAAATACAAATCACGACCATGTTATGGCCTTCATTTATCATTTTCATAACAATTGAGTTCATTTTCCTTTTATGGGTAAAAACATAGGCGACTTTAGAATATATGGAATTCTATTTAGAATCGCATAATTTTAAAAAGCATTGGCTATGGTATGTCTTGAATGCAAGTAAGCTATAAGTTGTTGCTTTGATCTGGGCAACTGAAACTTAATATGAAGTATTTACCCATTTGAATCTGCTTTGGACGTACTATCTCCATTGTGAATCAGATGAGCAGGTAATCTATGGTGAAACTCAGTTCCACTAGGAATTTCTTGCAAGCTTGTAGCTGTCAACAAAGAGGTCCATCCATCTGAAGAAGATTACCTCAGGTAAATGTCAATCCCGGGCAGATAAAATTGGGGTCTCTTTCTGAAATTTTGTTTATTATTTGCAATTGCAAATTCGTATTTAGTTCTGAACTATCCACCTTTTCACAAACTGCAGGTATAGAAGTTCTATTATCCTCTCTGATGAATTTTCTATCTACTCGCATTCGTTTCTAAAGCCTAGTTTACCAGATATATGATGTGTTTTCTTGATTTTCCCATGATTGCTACTGTAAAGCGAGTGCAGTGCAAGTGTGTCAAGTTTTAGTTAGTCGAGTTCAGTATTTTCATCTATTATAATTTCAGTGTGACTCGAATTCTTGTTGAGTATTTGATTGGAATTATTGTTGGGTGACTATTGGGAGTTGGTCGTAGATTTGAAAATGTCTTGAAGGAGTCCAAGATGGATTAGGATCCTAATTCCGTTTTTTGGAAGCTTTTGGTTTTACCTATTGTAATAGGTCTTCACCTTATGTTAGATTCTTATTTGTATTAATTCCCCTAGTATGTTAGGGATTCTTGTATTATAAATATATGGTGTATTACACGTATTTATTTGATCAACCCGGAGAGTGATCCAAAGGATCTATAGAGAGACTTGCATGATAGAGACATCAGGTTGAGTCTTGTGGGTCTAGATTTGCATAACATACTTGTAACTCCCTAATATTGGTTATAGTGAATTTTCCACCTCTGTCCTGTGAATTATTATTATTATTATTTTTTTTTTCCGGATTGGGGTTTCCACTTTAAATCTTATTTGTGTGATTCTTTTCATCTTGTCATATTTCCTTGGGTTTAGTATTCGTAACAAGTGGTATAAGTTCTGTCACCGGGTTATTGCAAACTGGCTTGATTACAACAAGTGGTATCAATGTGGAGATTTGTTGTGGCGTGACTTAAATTCCTTGTAATTTGGTGTTTTGATTGGATAAAGCAAGTCTAGGGAGGCTTGGTTTGATGGTCTTAATTGATAAGGATCAAATTTCATTATGGATTGAGAATTTGAATAAGAAAATGACTTTGGGTTAAAAGAAAACAAATTGGAAGAAAAACTTCCTGAGAGCGGGCACCCCAACGCCAAGACGGAGAAAAAGAAGCAGCACTTGGGCGCCTTGGCACCAAGGGCATGGTGCCCCAGCGTCTCCTGGATGGAATTTTTCAGGTCTTACGGATTTTTTGATTTCTTCATCATCTAGAACTCCAAAAGAAGGCTCTTATATATATTTCTCATGGTTTTATCTGTACAATACATTCAACATCTGGAGAGCATTAGATTTCAACTGAGTATTGAAATCTTGATATTATAAATATATTATTGATTTTAGTGAATTTATCCTCTTCTGCACGTGATTTTTTCCCGTCTTGGATTTTCACATAAATCTCGATATCTTTGTCTTTTGTTTGTTTTTATCATTATCAATTTATAGCAGCATCCATTGGCATTTTTGGTTTACTTTCCAAATTTTACGAAGCAACTGGTTGTAACTTTGGAAGGGAAAAACAGGCATTTGTGTAAAAAATGAAAAAAAGAAGAAAAGAAGACCCAGCTGGAAAGCTATGCTTTAACTTAGGCTTTTGTGCCGAAGTGACCAATTCAAGCTAGTTCTTTACATCATAAAGTTAATTTTGGGTAACTATATGTACTTGTATCCCATGGAGTGAAGGTCAAAAATGCTGAGAGGAATTCTATTGGTCTGTGTTGTATCATCTAGAGTTTTCGATTGGGTCTGATCTAGTATAATTCAATAAACATATGTTTCATTTGTCTCAAAGATTAGGCCGTATAATGAATTAATTGTAGTTGTGATAAATAAGTTTATTTTAAGGATCTATGATAGTAACCGCATCTTGGTCACGTTAGAGAATGTGTAGTTAAAAAATAGGGAAAATTTTTAGGTTTACATACAAAATATCTTATTGTATGAATATAGTTGAAAATGAATATATAAAAAATAATTTCAAATAATGGTTGTCGAACATGGGTTATAGTCTTTTGGGGTTTAATTTCAAATTTTGACTCTTTAAAAATGAGGAACACTTCAATTTTAAAGAGATTTTTTTCCTTCTTCCTTGTGGAGATACTCTAAGGAGATTATATTAATCACATAGAATTTACTCTTATAAGTATCTTATAAAGAGAATCTAAACAGGTTCCAAACCTGTAAAGCATTGTTAATGTTATTCATAGTGAAACTATCGATAGTCGTCCTACGTGGCAAATACATGACAATTTGTTATTTGATCCATGTGTATGCCACGTAAGACGACTATCAGTAGTATTACTCTTGTTCAAAGGGCGGTGGAACATATAATTAGAGTAATCTCATCCGCTTCTCTTTAGAATTGACATGTACGATGAACTATTTTTCTAATTGAATGAGTTCACATAACTAATTTTCTACTAAAATCAGTCATTCCCAAGTCGTGCTATCTGCAATGAGTTTTCCAAGATGGGGGTGCTTGCTTTCATTAAATGTAAAAGCCACTTCCCATTCACGCAGACTCAATTCTGTCTAAACATTACGTGCAAGCACATGAGGTAACCATCATAGGTATTCAAGATATTGTGTTTGGAAAAGTGGATAGATAGACAGGACAACTAGTTAGTCCCGACCTTAGACTTATTGCAAGTTAAAAAACTATAATGTGTCTCATTTATCATACCTGGCTATCTCTTTGATCGTGGATAAATAGAATTCATTTTAAAATTGACTTATAAAGAGATGGTGTTCAAAGTGATAATAAATATAAAATGCAATTGAGTTATTATATAGACTATATGAGTGGATGAATTAATGCCCCATTTTTTTCGAGCAAGTGTAAATCTTTTTACTTCTGAAGAGGAGAACAAAGCAAAATGCCGACAAGAGAGA
>CAIGRT010104445.1:0-18008 GCA_903798405.1 Fraxinus platypoda | reverse complement strand
TGCCTAAGTTCATGATGTTTCTCTCTGATTTAAAGTGATAGTACACTTCCTGTGGATTATGCTTTTTTATATAAAAATTTTGATTTACCTTTCAAAAAAAATTCTAACTTTCCTCCTAACCAAATACAACAGGTTTAGCATGCTACCCAAACAAAATTACATATATTAAAAAACACCATATTTTGGTAGCAGTCTCATTATGGATTGCAAAAAACTTTCCAGAAATTTCCCTGCCATGTGACAATGCAAAAATAAATAATCATGGACACATGCATAAGATACAAACATGAGGAGAACAGTCTCCACACAGGCAGCAAGTAATTAGCACATAGTTCAGGAATCAAAGACCAAGTGATAACAATCTTTGCGTCTTGTCAGGATTCTGGACCTTACAAAATCAACTTAGATGTTCAAAAAAAAAGATTTGATTCATTTAATAGTCATTTGATATAAAAGTAGGAGCTGTGTAAATGGACTAATTAAGCACAAAATTCTCATAAACATGCATAACCTGTGAAGATAATTTAGACCATTAAGAAGCTGCCACAATAAAGACTTGACGGTATACGGATTAATTGACTGGTTCGCCTGGTTCACCTTGTCTCTGTGATGTCTGATGATTTCCTGGGATCATTCAGAAGGGGTCAAGCACACAGTGATAGAGTCACTAAACTAGAACACCTAATTCAAAGTCTCATATGTCTCTTAAAATCAGTGGAGGCTATTGCATATATGCTATGCCCGATGAATATTCATTCGTGTGAAAGGTTCAAAAATTATAAAAAGGTGTAAAAATTATCCAGATCAATGAGGCCTTTCTTCTATTTACAGATGTCATCTTTCATCCTAAGAAGAAACGTCTGAATGAGCTTTAATTCATAGTGGTACCAAAAATAAAAAAACACAAATTCAAGAAATTCACTGAACTTGGAACATGTAAAGAAATGTAAGACTGAGTTCGAAACAAAGCAGAGGTTCTCATTATAAAAGTAGGTTTCTCCATTCACAAGAGCATGTTTCAATTTTTCATAGGTTAAAAAGGTACATGGGGAAGGTAAAAAGGTGCGACGGACTGAGGAAATTTTTATTGGATTTGATAGCCAACAAAATGTAAAAAGAAATTAACTAAAATCAAAGGAACCAACACCAACAGCAAATGGGGGATGTTAGACCTAAAAGGGAAAAAAGGCCCATATAAGTTATATTTCTGCAAATCATTCATATCATGATGCAATCATGCAAAACATATCAAGGAGACATCTTGCTTGGTTTCAATTCAATATTTTGAGTAAGCATATGAATCTTGTAAATCCACAATGCATCTTTTAGGACAACGTTTCCTAAGAAGAAATTAAGATTCAGTTAAACTGCTGGAAAAAGCATAACATTGCTGGACAGACCAAACCTTAATTTGTTTTCGCTTTTAGTTTCTATTTTTCCATTTATGTGCAAGTCAATGTGTGATAATAAAGTTGTATTTAAACAAGGCCACAGAGACTTGAGTTTTGGAGTTTAAAAAAGATAAGAGTTTGAAGTCTTGCTGCCTCACTTTTAAAAGATTAGAAGAAGCAACAGGAAATTCTTCACAAAATATTTGCTAGGAAGTTAACAGATAATCTGTAAATATGAATCCACATCTAAGAACAATCATCAATATATTGCATACAACAGCAATGATGCTCAAATCAGGTTTCAATAATATTATTTTGGACAACATGTTCTATCCTATACAGTACAGATCGGACTCAGGTATTTTTTATGATTTTAATATTTTCTTCTATATAAGATCATTATCTGATGCATTAGAAAACAAATTGTCCTCACAATATCCCTATCCAAATATCTTCAAAATTAATTTCAGATACCATCATCATTTGCTTACACAAGTGTATATAACACAATCATGGTTCTTCAAATTAGAAAATACGTCAGTTGCATAGGTGTCAAAAATACCTCACAATACTAATGTGTTACAATTTCAACCAAGTTTGTTCGCATTAAAAAAGTCATAAGTATCATATTACCAGTCCCAATCATAGATGTGCCTGATGCATTTATCTTGATGTTATCTTATCAACATGTTAATTCCTTATTAGAACTTGTAGAACATAGTCTAATCTCTAGTGGGAATTTCAAAAATGCATTAAAGAGTAAGATCACGCATGTACTTATATTCAGCAACTATAAGGAATGTACACTCACATAAAGATCATGCTCTGCATAGTCAAAAGCTAGATAAAGTGACATATCCGCATGATTGATATGCACATTCGCGAGCTTTACTACATTCTCATGTGAGATCTCCCGAAGCAACTGCATCATAAAACCCATAAAATATTTTACTACCCAGTGAAAAAATCCTAGATAGAAGAAGATTCAGAAAAATGAAGAGGAAAACAATTGAGATGTACAAAGAATTCACAATGTAAATATTTGATTCCAAAATTAAGAACGAAAATAAACATGATCAACATGCATCAAAAAAAATTTGTTGATGATTTATAAGCTTAGCAGTAAACATATGTTAGGAGAAATCAATAAATTTCAGTTCCCAGCAAACAGAGCCTCATGTCATTCAAAATTAATATGTTTTCAAGACCTACGGAAACGAAACTGGTCCCAAAGACAGATAGGAGAATGATCAGTTCACTAAGTGTGAAATAAGAGGCTATGAAGCGTGGCATTCTTCCAGGTCAGTTTATCCATTCTTCTTTCTCCCCAGGTGGAGGGGAATGGTTAAGTGACACTCAGCATCTTTTTTGGTAAACGGGATGTTTATCCAGGTGCCTTAGTCTTGCCTAACCGGTGTTTCATGAAAATATTCTGACCAATCAGAATCCAAAAACCCCCACCAACTCTTTCTTCTAAAAATATTTGTTCTTACCCGGATACGACTTATTTACCAACATTAAGAGCATGACTGGCTTTGTTTAAATCTACCAAATTCTAACTTCTGTGACAGCATGAATGGTGATACTGCCCAACGAAGCCAAAAATGAAAATTTTGCTTCTTTTGTAGATTTAAACAAAACAAACAAGCTCTAATGAGTTAGAAGAAATTAATACTCCACCTGCGCATGAATACATATACATATACAGGTAGACACGTGCACACAGCCACACAAACATGGGGGTTTACCATAATTTCACGAATAGCAGTGGGGGAGACGCCATCGCCATCCTTGGACTGCTTGAACTTCTTGATTGCAATGGGTTTCGAGCGATTCGACTTAACCTTCGCCAAGAAAACCAACCCATAAGTACCCTCCCCGATTTTCCCAATCACATCGTACTGCTCTAGCCACTCCGGCTTGTTACTACTGCTATTGTTAGAATGGGAATTCGGATTATTTGCCCTTCCATCCCCCATATTCAATATAGTGAATGAATCCAGTAAACAGTGCTTCAATTGGAGCTGTAGATAATGAAATTGATGAGACTGAAATCCCTAAATTCGGAATCGTTGCTCGAGTCAGCCAATCGGACGCTTAAACAGAGAAATGTGTACTGTTTCGAATCGTTTGATTTCTTCTCTCTCTGGTTTTGTTATCGCCTGACAGGACATAAAGTTTAGGTTCGGATTGCGACTTTGTAGACTTTTATAGAATTTAAGGAAAACTTTCCATTTAAAATAAAATACACTTTGATTTATATGAAACTTCGAAGATTTTTATATTTAAAATAATATCCCTTTTTTTGTTCACATTATTTTTTTCATTCTCATTCTTCTATTCATTTTCAACTGCACATTCTTTAATAAAATAATATTTTTCATCATATCAATAATTTTTCCTTCCTTTTCAACCACATATTCCCGATCACATCGACAGTAAAAATGCATTCTTACTTTCAAAATGTGTACCAAACGGGGTCTAAGGGTATAGGGCATGCCATTTTAGGGATGTCCAATGGCAGATTTTGTGAGAGGAAGCAAACTCAGATGGTCTACAGAATTTAGAGGACGCAAGTAGCGTGTACAAGTGAATGGATGGAAACAGACTTTCCTTCTGAAGTTTGAAATGGTTTGTTGTGGATAATGGACAAAACTGACTTTGCTTAAAGTAGCCCCTTACAATGACGAACTAATATGAATTTTTCTCGTTCCACCTCTGTAACAATATCTTTTTATTGCAGCTTGGTCCTAAGGCCGAGGATGTGAAGAAGCCCATAAACCCATTTGTTTTTCTTGCACGTTTCCTTCTTGGAGCAATCGCAGCAACATATTTCGTGCTCGTACCTATTTATATGTGGCTAAAGGATCAAATTGTTTCCAAAGGTATGCCTATCTGAGCAAGACACAAAATAGAATGCTAGAGTTCGTATTTTCTTTAGTTCTGGGAACAAAGGAGACGAGATCTGCAGTAAACATGCATCCGGATGAATGGTAGCAAGTGGTTGAATTTCATCAGGGATCTTCGCGAAAACATCAGGTGTGTGCCCAGGAGTTTTGAGTGTCTATTCCCAGAAAATGTTTTAAATTAGTTCTGTTGGTAATGCTAAGGAAATCTCTTAACTGCAATATTTTCTTGCTTTCAAGTATTCCATACTCGTGGTTCTCACCTTTTGTAGAATTTCTACGTACTTGTAGCTTACGAGATAACTTTTTTTGTTTAACATGTTCTATATTAATGATAAATCATAAAGAACACATTAATTAAAAACTCTTAAATATATAAATCGCACTATCTATTTAGATTTATGATTATCATCAATTTAGGTGCAATTAAGTGACATTTATTTATACTCCTTAAATGCAGGCATATGTGTTCAAAATATATCCACATTCAATATAAATTAAATTTTATTTTTTTGTTAATTTCAATATTACTTCCATAACATTTATTTTGTTTATTTTTATAAATTGGTTATATATGAAGGCGAGAACTCCCTTGACTTGGTCAATTTGGTTGTCGACGTGAACGACTAGAAAATCTTGTCCTTGACGTGATGGTATTGGCTTTCATACAGGTGTTGCATGGTTGGCTTATGTTGTCAAATGTTTGGTCAAGTCCTACAATGAGCGAAACTCTTGTTTTGTGATGCTGAGACATGGGCGCAAGGAGAAAGTCTTTGTTCATTATACAACAAAGACTATAATAGTTCTAATCAATTAACAAATATCAAAAAAATAATATAATCTTTTAATAACATAATTTTCCAATATAAGTTAGCTCATTAACATTTCTTCAATCCATTAGTTTACTGTTGAATTTTGCCAACAATTTCTTCAAGTCTTCAAGAGTTCCCCAGCCAAAAACGCGATGTACACAAAAGAGAGAAGAAAAAGCAATAAGAATTGAAAGAGAAACAAACCAAAAAATTAAAAACATCAAAAGTTGCTCAGATACTATATCTAAATGATTTGAGATTCCCTGAAAATTTTCCTGGAAGATCATGAAAAGGGAGCTGAAGAACAGGTTTATGCATGAAGATCTGATTAACTGATTGCTGCTGTGCAACAAATGCAGGTAGTGAAAATGGAAGATTTAGGCCTGCGCTTCGCATTTCCCTTTGGAGAATTGGATACTAATTCTTTTGGTTCCAGTGCCAGCAAATCCTTATCTCCCTTCTTATCCACACCATTGGTTTCTTGTTTTTCTTCTGTATACATTACAATAGCCTTTTCTTCTTTCTTGAACACGTTCAGAAATGGAGCTCTTGAATTTTCCGAATTGCTTCTTTCCATTAATCTAATGGTTTTTTCTTCCACTCCAACTTCCTGATCATACTGTAATGAGGTTCTAATTAGAGTTGCACAGCTCGAAAAACTTAAGAGTTGCAGTCTTGTCCTGATATAGCAATGGAGTTTGATCAAATTCTTCGGACCTAGCATCAAATGAAACACCAAGGTCGGAACTTGAAGACTTGAGCTCCAATGAATCACCTACACCTCCTCGTGATGGAATGGAATTAGTCTGAGCACTTTGTGCAACATTAGTTTCTGTATTATCCAGTGAATGCCTTGTTGATGTTTCATTGATTTCATAGCTGACATTGGCAATAGAGCATTCTTGAAAAATTGTTCAAAACCGTTACATTCTTGCACATCTGCTACGCCTTCCCTGTTATCAGTTTCATGGCCATTTTCTGTTGTAGATGCATCTTCTTCACCTGGGACTTCCTTAGCGAGTATACCTTCATTTGTACCCTCTTCATCTCCATTTTCGTTACTGGTGTCTATGCATTCTCTGGTTGGACCTGATTCAGTTCCTGCCAACATTTGAATAACTTCATTTGTGTCCAAGTATGCACTTGGAATGGATTCTGTCCAGCCAATTTGATTTCGATTATCTGTCTCCTCAACAGGATCAACTTCCCGTGGACTAGAACTGGAATTAATCCCAACTGCATCTTCATCCTCATCTTCTTTACTCTCGGATTCAATCCTTGACTGAGATTGATCTGCACTGGGACTCTCCAACTGATTGATTTCTTTATCCGAGGGATGAGTTTGATTGCCATAACTCATATTCTCTCCATTGCCTAATTCACTCACCGTCAGTATCATCTCTTCAGGAAGAACCAGATAGTCATTTGGCGGTTCAGAAATTGCTGCAGAATTTTCACTCTGAGTTCTTGTGTCCAGTATTGCATCCTCAGGCGAAGCAATTTCATTCACCTCCAAGTCATTTTCTCTACATTAAAATTTTGTACTAAACTTGTGTCAATCAAATGACATTTCTCCTTAACATGGCATGATGTACTCACTTCACTAGTTTCCTTATTCTCTTTCAATAATAAATCCTCGTTTTCTTCTTGTGATTCATCAGGAATATCAACATGCTCCTGTGGCTCAGAATCTAAATTAGATTTTGAGTCCAAACTTGAGTCCCCTCCCTCTACCTCGCCTGTCGGAGTTTTGTAAGAATCAGTTAGTTTATGCCTAGGATCTGTATCAGCACAACTTGTATAAAACAGGTGCTATGCAGTTTTCTTGATCATGATGTATAAGCAAGAATTGTACCTTTTAAAGGGGATAATTGGTCATGAAAATTCGATGAAGCATCCGTCTGTGCTTCATCATCCTCACTAGCAGTGCTATTTGCTTCCTCTTGAAATCCTGGTGGAGGGATATGTTCTCCACCATTGTTTTCAATACCTGAAAGCCAAAAGTATTAAATGGGGATTGAGTTAACTAATGAGTATGAATCGAGTTGATATAGCATGTGTTTCAGAGATGATGCCACTTATAGACTAGCCAAGTCTTTTTTTAAATTATAGAGTACCGTTGGGCCAACAAATCTCACATTTCATTTGCAGTACTGAATCACTTAAACTCAAGTTTGATGGAAGGAATACATGAGCTAATCGTATAATGCTAACTAGACTGATATTTCTAGTGCTAAATAGCATTACTCTTTTTTCACAGGGTCAAAGAGGAAAAAGAATGGAAGTACGAAATGTACAAGAAGCAAGTTTGCACATTATTGAACTGCCCCGTGAGTAAAAAGGAGAAAATGGCGATTAAAAATTGGATGATTGCATAAAAAATGAACCCACGAAATCGATTTGCACTGGCACTGAGCAGTCAAGAGGTGGATGAGTCGGCTTGATTATAAATAAAACCGGATTGGTCATATTAAGAAGGAAAATGTTTCTTGTATATAATTATTTACATAATATTTACATAATGATGAGATGTCAAAATATAAGTGGAGAAGTTATTTGATTGATGCGATTATGATCCAGTTAAATCTCGCCACATCTTTTGTTAGTAAACATTATGTAAATTATTATGTACATGTAGTACAACCCTATTAAGAAAATGGATTTCAGCAAATAACTTGTGGAACATACTGATTCTGATAAGTTGGTGCTTGGACGACACATGTTATGTGATTGGACGTCACATGGACATGTCCAATCTTGCTGACAAGTAGCAACCACTGCCACGTCATGTGTCCAAGAATTGTACGACATGTGTATACACAAGTCTTCCTAGTCAACCAACAGGTATCATCCAAGTCACTTCCACCTGAGTGACATGTGGCAAGGAGCACGTCTACAAGGTAAACACATGTTTGATGAATAGGATGAACCGTGGGCCGACACGAGATAGGTGGCAGTGAGTAGCACGACACACATCCGTTGAATAAGACTTAATGTGGTGCTGACTAGACATCAGGTGGCACTGGCTAGGAAGAACCATGTTGTTGACTAGGATGACATGTACCAGTGACTTGGAGGACAAGTGGCATGACTAGGAAGATGGCATTGATTTGGATGAAACGTGTTGCTGACTAGAACGACAAATGGTTTTGATTTGGATAACAAGTGGTGATCTCTAGTTCAAGTGGCTCTGACATGGATTAAACTTGTTACGAACTAACCCAATCAGTGGCGGATCTAGTAATTCGAGTGAGTTAGGGTGAATCCAACGAGCGACCGTCCAATATATGGAAAAAAATATTTTTTTTTTTTCGGTAGATCGCACGGGCGGCCTCACTGGATGTTGGCTCTGCCCTTGCCAACAGATGTTAGTGACTAGGTCCAAGGTGTTTGCTGTGATGGCACACTACAAGAAGCAGGAGCTATGAAGATATATATATATATATATATATATATATATATATATGTATGTATATATTTATTTATTTTATTTTATTTTTATTATTATTATTATTTTTTTTTGGGTACAGAGTTGAGTTGGCCCGTGCTGGCACCTTGGTGTTTATTTTTTTTCCTGGTGCCATTGGACTTGATGCTTTACAAGAGTGGATATTTGGCCTTAGAACAATGAAATAATCTAGTCGGAAAAATGAGGCAAAGGTCTTAGTAGTTTTATTTAAGAAAAAAATAATAGTTTTATTTAAGAAAAAACTAAGTAATATTTCAATAATTTTGGGGTCAATTATGTGAACATTTTTGTCACCCTTTTCAATTATTTGGTGGAAGGTTCAGTATAAATAGATCCTACGATCATGTTAATTTTCACTAGGTTTGGGCTTCAGGTAGGTTGGTCCAAGTATTTCAATATTCGAAATCACCCATTATATTTCGAATATTTCGTAATGGAACCATTCGAGTCCTTGTAATTATCGGAACCAATCTCAAATCTGAACCGTTGGTTCTGATTCGAGTTCGGTTCTACCCATAACATTTTATATATACATTTAATTATTTTCATATAAGCTTTTCCAATACATATACCTAATACGTTATTATTCGACAATATTTGTGTAAGGGAGGATCCAAGCTAAAATAAAATTTCAAGAAGCAAAATAGTGGAAACTAAAATCCACGAAAAAAAAAAAGAGAAAAGTAAAATATAAAAAACTAAATTAAAATTTGAGAAGAAATTATTTTTTCTTAAAAAATATTATTCTTTCAATAAATGAGACATGGTAAAACCTATAATTTAATTGTGGACAATGCTTAATTATTCTACTCTTAAAATGAACTGAGAGTGTGTTTGGTAGAAATTAAAATTGAAAAATTAATCGTTATTGTTGACTTTTATTAGACGAGTGAGACTCAATAACGGCTATATTTTCAATTTTAATTGGATTTTAATTTATTTCAAACAAGCACTGACATAAAAATAATAATAATAATAATTAGATACACAACTATATAGTATTAAGAAATTACAGTCCACGTATCGAACTCGCTTTATTTGAATAAAAAAGGGAAAAAAAATTATATTTCAAAAGGATTATGAAATCAAGATAATAAAAAAGGTACACCAACCCAAACTATGAATATATCAAGTTAAATTACCCCACGTTCTAAAAAAATTAAAATAAAAAAACTCGAATTGCAAAGAATGAACGCTTTAATTTATCAACTTACACTACAACCTATTTTAAACTTTTTGATTCATGGAAAGCCCAAATTGCAAAGGTTAACATTTATTAACTTCTTAAATGCAAAATCTGATGTGATAGGTAAAAATGTAGAAGTCAGTCTTGATTTATTAGAGTTAAGAGTAAAATTTTAGACAAATTACTACCCAAATTAAGGTTGTTAGATTTTGTAATTTTTTTATCTAGCCTATAAATCGTAAATAAAAAATTGGTTTCATTCGGATATTCATGGGTTTGGTTCAAGAACCAACTCGGGCCAGTCCATTTCCGATTCCGGTTCCTAATTTATTTATTTTTGGAATCGGACCGGAACCTCCGATTTCGATTCGGTTCGGTTCCGATTAAAATGTTCAAACCTAATTTTCACAACGCAAAAATAATAAGGGCCTGTTTGATAGCCCCTTATTTTTCATGAAAGTTGGAATTGAAATTTCATTTCCTACTTTTGTTATGTTTGATGACACTTTTTTTCCCTTTCCCACCTTTTAAGTGGGAATTGAAATTCCATATTATTTTTTTTTTTGCAATAGAAACAAATTCTATCCCCAATTGTCAAAAAAAAATTATCCCTTTAATTGACAATTTTCATGTAAAACAAAGCCAAACGAACGCCAAAAATTTTCCAATTTTTTTTTATTTTGGAAATCCAAACAAATTATATCCCAAATTATAAGAAATTATATTCCTTTAATTGACAATTTTCATGAAAAATAAATCCAAAGGAACATCAAAAGATAGAAAATTTCAACATTTTGCAAGTGGAAAATTATATCAATCAAACACAATTAATTGACAATTCCCAGTAAAACAAATTCTAGGCAATTCAATTCCCTGTAATTCGTTTTCTTTCCACCCAAATTCCATCTTTGAATCAAACGGACCCTAAATAGTAAATATAGCTAACCTCTTTCTGTCAGCTTTTCCACATGTGGATGTGGGAGTTTCTGAATTGCAACACAATGAGGATCAGAGTCTGCAGCGTTTTCGTGAAAATCTTTCTCTTCACCTTCAGGAAGTATATGCTTTTCTTCTGTCAAATCATCCTTGTTTAAACTTTCAGGAATTGTATGGTTTTCTTCTTCATTTGCTTCTCCTGAAAGAAATTATGCATGATTTACAGAATCTTAACAGGAAAATGAAATTATAAGTTAGAAAATCTGTGATTACCATACCTACTATTCCTGTTGCATTTTGATTTCCCATCTCATTTTTTTCATCTATTCCTGCAATTGAGAAGAATAGGAATTTATGAACAATGGAAACTGATTAGGATGAAATTCCGTGCCTTTATGGCGATTATAATCATTTTCGCATGTTAATAGTGAGGTTGCCAGAGTGTTAATACTTGATTAATGTGGCCACTTTGTCGTGTTTGCTTAAAGCACAAGAAATTTTATACACCCTTTTATCACCTTGAGGTCCACAAGATGGACTACAAAAAAACAACTTCGTTCAAATAAATTTATTTATTCAAATTTTATTTTCAACACGATCCAGATTGCATCTGTTGTTTTCACACAATTTTCAAAAATGAGTGGTAGTAAAATTAGAAAAATTGAAGATGAATCCCGTGAAATGTGTGGATCATTAATTATAAATTATCGTCGATATTAATCTTTGATTTTGGCTCAATTTATAAATTTATCTAAGACTTTTGTTTCTGTTGTGGATTAAACTTTAGTCCTTAAATACGAGAACAATAATAAATAAAATGAAATCTTAAGTAATCACAAACATACACTTGCTGGGAAATTTTCATTATACCTCGTAGTCATGTTTTCACAGGAGCGATACTCCGTAAATTCTTTATACCAAATATTAGGGTGACCTAATATGAGGCTCTTTCCTCGAACGCCCGTACGTAGTCCAACAATTTGCATCGACACCATATTAAGCTCTTGTTTGGTTTTGCTAAAATCAGATTTTCAGTACATTTTAATAAAAATTGATGAAATATGTGCTTGAAAAGTTGATAAAATTTATGGATCCTATGAAATGTGGTCGACTTTAACTTAAATTTTTATCAATTTTTTTTAACTAAACAGGGCTAAACTAATTCTTCTAAAAGCAAATATTCCAATAGACTTTCTCCCCAACATTGATACTCTCTGCAATGATGAATTTCAGTTAAACACTTGAGGGAGGCAAAAGATGCTTAATAGGAAATGTTGTGATGTCCCCCTACATCTTTTTATTAAAAAGATTATTGTACTTCGCTATAAGAATGTTCCATGAAAATAATTTCATTCTTTTTTTCCAAGACAGCCACATTCTAGGAGTTGAGCCAGCGAAATTTAATTTTATTACAGGATGCTTTTTGCAGCTTGCTGCTGTGTTTTATAGGAACAAATCTATCTGTCCTTAAATTTGTTAGATTTTGTTTCTATGCAGCATTGTGGCCAGATTTTAATAAGTTTCTGCTTGTTTCAAATGGTCAGTGGGATCCAACTGCGCTGTAATTTCTGACTACACAAGGTGCATTTTACCGAATTGTCATTACTTAAAGAAGAATGAATTTTATTCTGAAGGGGCAAATAGGTAATTTCACAAAATATAGTAAAAAAAAATAACGGCGGCTTATTGATACGCACACTGTATAAAGGTAAGAATTTGTCTAAAAATTGGCTATCAATAGGGGCTATATCTTAGTTTCTAAAATAATGTTGGACTTTGCTATAGGTACAGGAATTCAAATTCTCGTATCTACAGACTACACACAACATTTGGGGGGAAATTTTCTTCTTTTTTTTTTTCAATATTTTATACATAGGGTCCACTACATGTGAGTTGGAATTCAAAAATCTGGTCCAATTCTGATAAAAATTCCTTGTACTTGAATCGTTTTCCAATAATGTTAGTGTCAACTATAAGTTATTTAAAATTGTTTATTGGACGAGGGTATTTAAATTTAATAACATGATTTTTAATGTTACACTAGTTGCAAGTACATATGGTGATTCATAGTTTCATTTTAAAATACTAATTTATTATGCAGATTAGTACAATCTCTTTACAACTCCAAGTCATTCATCCCAATATCAAGTTGATATCAAACTTTTATTCCTGCGTGGCAGACAAAATCATCCTCATGTCAATTTTTTATCGTACACATTTAAGAACATGCATTAAAAACCCTTCTTTAATGTTTAAATTATCATCAATAACTCGAAACATTAAAATTTATATTTTCTTTCTTAATTAATTTGTTTATTCGCATAATTTTTTTTTATTTTTTTAATAATAAAGAACTCTCCATTATGTAAAGGCACTATTGCATGATAACACCCAATCTATATTGCATAATCAAAGGAATAGTAAAAATTTACTTTTTTATTATATTATATAGGAAGTAACAAGGACATTTTATATAACCAACTCGTCTCGCCTTGAACTACGGTTAAGATAGAAAGAGAAATACAAGAAGTTCCAAAGTGGAACAGATAATACTTTACTTATATTTGAAACATTATTTTCATTTCACTTTTTTATTATTGAAAGATTTATTAATCTATTTTTTAATCCAGTGAATGGTGGGGCAGGGGATCATTGTGCCAGTAGGGCTTATTCCTAATATTGGAGACGAGTTTTCTTGGTGTCAAAGCTTATTCCTAATTGAGGTGGCGTAAATATGGCCCTTTTTTTTTTTTTTTTTTTTAAATTTGGACCAAAAATCCCCTAAAAGAAAATTGGGCCACTATTTCAATGTTTTGCTATATGGCCATTTTTTTTAAAAAACAATTTGACCAAAATACCCCTAAAAGAAAATGCTTAATATATTCAAACTTGTTATGAAATGAAAGGAATAAAAGAGAATAAATAGAGAGAAAAGTAGATAATCAAAACTCAAGTGTATATTTTATTAAGAATCAAAATCCGTATTTACAAGGTTTAAGCACAATATAATAAATATT
This sequence comes from Fraxinus platypoda, assembly GCA_903798405.1. NCBI lineage: Eukaryota > Viridiplantae > Streptophyta > Magnoliopsida > Lamiales > Oleaceae > Fraxinus > Fraxinus platypoda. Next base: position 4,291 of record CAIGRT010104445.1, on the reverse strand, counting down.
GTAAGGTTCGATAGAAGATGGAGATATACTTCTATATTTTATATGATTTCAATAGGTATTCTAACACTTGTTAATGCATTTATCATGTTTGTATCTTTCATCGAAAGATAGAAGCGTCACATGAGGGAAATAGATTTGATTGCTATTGAAAGAGGCTTTCAATTAAATTAGGAACATTGACCAACATGAATGATTTCAAATTGTCACTTTAATTGTTACACTAAAAATATAATAATAAGGGAGATTCAATATCTTAGCAATGTATCTCACATATTTGAAAAACGCATTTACTTTCATTATTTTAATTGATAATTTAGGAATTAGAATAAAAAAAATCACAAAATTTATTTTCTATTCGATTAAAGTTGTAATTAATTTTAACTCGATCAATCACATAGTCCTTTTGGGTTCGATACTCTATTCATCATTATATTAATTGATCACGATTACATGCACTTGTGATTTTTCAAATGATTAATCTCAAAAGGAGAAGAAGTGATATAGGTTGAAGGCGTTCCTCATAAATGCAACCAATCATTACTTTCCTCAAGGATTAGGTCCTACATGACAATAAGGAAGAATCCCATAAACCAAGAAAAAGAGCTGCACATTTCATTCTCCAAGATAATGTGCTGTACAAAAGAGGCTTTTCCTCACCACTCCTCCGATACACGAGAGGAGAAGAAGCGACATATAGTATTCGGGAAATTCATAAAAGTGTATATGGCAATCACATCAGACGACCTGCACTTGTACAAAAGGTGCTTAGGCAAGGATCCTACTAACCTATCTTGAAAAAGGACGCACTTCGGTTTGTGCAAAAGTACAATAAGTGCCAACACTTCTCTACCATTCAGAGACAGCTATCCTAAGAGCTTACAGTTGTTTCAAGTCCTTGGCCATTGGCCAAGTGGGGATTGGCCAAGTGGGGATTGACCAAAAGGAAGAGGCAATGCTAGATATGCAATTATCGCCATTGTAATCTCATCAAGTAGGTAGAGGCCAAATCTCTGGCTAAAATCACTAAGGCCACTTCCAAATTCTTATGGAAAAACATCATACGTCGATTCGACATTCCCCACTCAATCATATCAAATAATGGAAGGCAATAAAAAGGTCAGGGACTTATATGAGGAGCTAGGAATCAAGAAACATTTCTCATTGCCTCATCATCCTCAAGTAAACAACCAGGTAGAGACCGTTAATAAAACCATCAAGTATACCCTGAAAAGAAAACTTGATGCCTCTAAAAGAGCATGGGTTGACGAACTTCCTCAAATGGGCTATTCACACCACTAGCCAAACTGCCGCTGGAGAGATCTCATTCTCCATACCTTATGGAACTGAAGCTATGATACCAGTTGAGGTAGGATTACTCTCATCTCGTCATTTACACTTCAATGAAATATCCAAGATGAACTAAGGAGTTGTAGCTCAACTTTTTTAAACAAAAGAGGGACGATTTCAAGTAAAACTCCCATATATCAGGGAAAAATGGCCATCTACTAAAATGTTAAAGTAAAAAAGGAAATCATTTCATATAGGCGACCTTATGATGAGGAAGGTCTTCTTCTCCTCAAAGGAGCCAGGCCTAAGCACGTTGGTCCCCAATTGAAAAGGCCCTATCATATCAAAGAAGAACTACGAGCGGCACTTTCAAATTTGAAAAGGCACAATCTCATCCAACATTGAGCACTTGAGAAAATAATATCAATGAGCAAGGCTCATCAATTTCGTACTCCCATTTTTTTCATGAAAGAGTCACCTCCTTACAAAAAATAAAACAACCTTGAAATGGGAAATATGAAGCACCCCACAAGGGCCCACCATGATGCCTACAGGTAATCCCTTCCATGGATGGACCAAACACTATGACTAATTATATTTTTTTTACAGTCGAATGTTCTTTGGACACTCCAAGCGATCGATGATAATTGTATTTTATAAACTTATTCGGGGCCTAAAATATCAATATTTGGTAATTTTTTTAGAAAACTATATTCTAAATTGTTTTGTTTTATGTTATATATGTAAAACTCAATGGTTGGACGATGAATTGGAAGAAACAAAAGAAATTCAAGGAAAAATGACAAAGTCAAAAGTTTGAGGACCAAATTATAAATATTCAATATTTGATTCACACCATAAGATGATACTTTAAATATTGCTAGGAGATAATTGGATGGAACTAGAACTCAAAAAGGAATGGAATATGATCAAAATATTATCAAAATCAATTTCCAATAGCACAAGTTATATTCCATATTTTTAGTTTAAGATTGAGATCTATTTTTGTCATAGTAAACATCCGAATTGGAAAATTATATTTCATAAAAGTTGTATTCCTTTGATTTATCTTTCCAACACAGTTTGAATCGCCTCAATCGGATATCGAGAAAGAAAGTTATGGCCAGAACAATGACTGATGTGCAGAGACAAAAAAAATCCACGTTCGAATGCAATTTTCCTTATTCAATTGGAACTCTTTTAGAAACCAATTTGGATGTGATTTTCAACCAATTTTATACTCCTACAAATACTTAATAGCAGAATACATATTGTTGACCTCTCATGTTCATCTCATACTTCAATACTCATCAATTATAATTATCAAATGAGGAAAATTCATAATTTTTGAGAGAAAATTGAAGGAGATTTACAAGAATTCAATCAAGTGGAGATTCAAACTTGATTTTTTTGGGGAAAAGAAGAGAAGGCACAAGTGGAGATTCATCAAGAAACCATTGAAGAGATTCAAGATTTCAATATTCATCTTTATCTTCTCAATTTATCAAAAATAAGGGTTATATCTTTTCACTTAAATATGATTTCTTGTAAATTCGATATGTTGGCTAATTTCATACATTGTTAGGATGAGATGAACCCTTGTTATGAAATTTTTAGTATTAATTAATTATTTTGACTACTAGTTTTCTTGGATGTTTATTATTGTTTTCTCCAACTTTTCAATTAGTTAGCTATTAATTGAGATAATTTAGATATTAGTATAGAAAACTCAAAATTTATTTGCTATTCGATTAAGGTTGCTATGAATTTAAACTCGATTGAATACTTAGTTCTCGTAGGTTCGACACTTTACACACTACTATATTATTTGTTCACAATTCGTTCACTTGTGGAAATCAAATGATCAAGTTTTTGGTGTCGTTGTCGGAGATTATTGTATTTAATTAGTTTTAACTTTAATTTGAATTTTTATTGCTTATTTATTTAGTTTAATTTATTAAAAAATATTACAATGTTTTCTATTTTTTTTTAATTTTCAGGACTATGTATGCAAAATTCGAGTCACGACCATCTTCCTCAATTTGATCTGAAAATTCTACGAACATTCTGGTCAAGAAGAAGAGAACAATTAGAAGCACACCGAAAATAGCAAAAGAGTTCATAACATAACAAAATCAAAATCAAATTGCAATCGGGACGAATGAAGAAGCAGTACATCCAATTGCGACGGCAAGGAATGAGAATGCTAGGTTGATGGGAGAGTTATAGTTCCACCGGTCGTGGAAAGACAATCCAATATCCTGTATCCAACATTCCAGAATGCACTACAATTCTTGCGAAGAGCTACTGAAAATCTCAATGCTCATATCTCAAGATTTCTGGACATGTGTGCAACAATAGAATATCCAGGGGTTTCAAGTGAAACAATCTGGCTGAGGCTTTTTCCTTACACTTTGAAAGATTTAGCTAGAGAATGGTTGGATACTTTTCCTCCTCACAGTATCACCAATTGGAATAGTTTGAGCCAGAAATTCCTGAACAAATATTTTCCACCTAAGGAATTCCAAGTTGAGGAATGAGATCACTACATTCTCTCAGCTCGACTCGGAGTGCTGCTATGAGGCTTAGGAAAGGTACAGGGGTTGCTCCATCAATGTCCATAACATGGGCTACAAAAATGGCTTCAAGTGCAATATTTCTACATTGGGTTAAATTCGACAAGCAGGGCCAATGTTGACTCTGCATGCGATGGTTCCATCACAAAAAAAAAATCGCAGATAAAGTCTACCAAATCATGGAAGATTTGACATTCACTAGTGCACTTTGGTAGAAAGGACAAGTAGAAGAAGGTTACTGGGGTATATGGAGTTGATCCATTGACAGCAATCTCAGCGCAGTTGGCAGCTTTAGCTCAAAAAGTAGAACAGATGAGTACAATTCAAACAGCCAGACCGAGATGCAAGCATCGTGGAGGGAACCATGAGAGCGTAGATTGCAATGTGGGTAGTTCGTTTGTCCAATCAGTGGAAGATGTTAACTACAC